>JAZGTJ010002124.1:0-11956 GCA_036877575.1 Botia almorhae
CCCTCTCCACCTTCACTCCCTCTCCACCTTCACTCCCTCTCCACCTTCACTCCCTCTCCACCTTCACTCCCTCTCCACCTTCCCTCCCTCTCCACCTTCACTCCCTCTCCACCTTCTCTCCCTCTCCACCTCCCCTCTCCACCTTCACTCGCTCTTTCTCTCCTGTGGACAGAGGTTGGGTGGTGGAGAGAGACAGTCTGTTGGGTTGGGGCCATTGGGAGAGTAAATGGAACCACACCCACATCCATTGCCTCTTACAAGCATGTTTACCTCTCTGATGAAAATCACTTAAGAACAGCCTTATAACGGGTACAGTCTTGTGCTAGCAACATAAGGTCATGGGTTCGATCCCCAATGAACACACAGGGATAAAATGTAAACATTTGGATAAACGTGTCGTCAAAAAGCATGAACGTTAACATGTCAATGTAATTTAACACACATTCATTGGCTAGTTACATTTTTCTTTTAAAAAAATTCTTTAATAATTCAAAGTTTGATACTTAAGGCTGTAATCGTAACTTTTTTGGTTAAAAATGAGGCAAATGAAAAGCATTCAACACAATCTCTTTAACTTACCCCGATTCACAGCGGTACGTTTATAATAACGATGATATTGTTATTATGATATTATAATAATAATGATATTTATAATTTGAGCTGTTGGATTTCACAGGAAATGTTCGTCTGTAAACAGAAAGATGATCTGGCTACTATATCACATGTGCGGGTGCTGTAGATGATGCAGCGTTCGTAGCTTGTTTTTACAGCAGTTGTTTAGAATTTAAACTTGTTATCCACACTAAGAAAATAACTGCACAAGTAAGTCATGTTTCAAACAGAAATGGCGACAGAGGCTAAAGTTACAAATGGCATCTTTTGTAACAAGTCCAGACAGTATAAATTAGACTTTATATGCACTTTAGTGTCATTTAGTCATGAACAAACGTCTAACCCTTGGTCTGAAACTCTGTGTGTATCTCATCCCACAGAGATACACACTGTGCTACAGTCAGGCAGCTTATTGGACAGAGGTGTGCTATTACATTTTTGCTGATCAGACTTACAATTTAGGCCTGGCAGATGATAAAACAGCTAAAAGGTCTAACAGAATTACAATGAAGAAGGTCGTGAGTCAAATCTGGGGATCAGGAAATAACAGAAACTTGGGAATGAGATTTTTGACTTGGCCCAGTCAGCAAACACCTTTACCACCCTGGCAACCACCTAGCGACCATATACTAATGTGCTTATAATTACAGGCATCTGCCGGGGTCCTGGCAACCACCCACAACCCTAAGCCAATGAGGTCTGCAGAGGCAAGCATAAAATATCAGCTAAAATAATGAGGAGGTTATTGGCCATTAATAAAAGTGCCTCTTCTGTATTTGGGGCAACTGAGTTCGCAAGTTTGATTTGATGTCCTAAGACATTTGTAAGTTAATGAGACCTCTGTGTGTCTGTGTGTCTGTGTGTCTGTGTGTCTGTGTGTGTGTGTGTGTGTGTGTGTGTGTGTGTGTGTGTGTGTGTGTTTAAGCGATCTTAATTCCGCTGGGGAAAATCCATCAACCCGGAACGAAAACCAACATACAGCAAATGCCCAGAAACGCAGCCGACGCTCTCAGAAAGTGCTGAAAAAGAAACGAATGACAATGAAACGTCCTTGGGAAGTTTTGCCAACAGTAACAGGCTTGTGCTTTTGATACCAGGGTAATATTTTGACCGACCTCCTGCCATTCTGATTATAAGAAGAGGACTGGTCATTTATCAAAAGCTCAGTATTACAGTGGTAAATTGGCTTTGTTCAGCAGTCTGTCAATAAATCTCACAGGTCAACGGTTTATATAATGTAGAAGGGAGTGGGGCAAGATATGCCACTTTTACTTATATTGTCTTAAATAAAACGATCTTAACAGGCAAACTGCAAGCAGAAATAAGATGAAGGTTAAAGCTGCAATTCGTAACTTTCGCCTTTCTGTTGCAATATCTGTTTAAACATAAAACTGCAGGTGACTTTACCAACTTGTATTTGTATGTTAAAGCCAAACTAGCACTTCCTGGGAAATCAGATATGACGCTTAAATGTTGAATTATTATTATTGTTAACTTTGGGAATCTGGGTAAGATGTTTGTGTTAAAACACTGATGTAAATAACAGATTTGTGTTCAAAAAGGTACAGATTGCAGCTGTAATAAGCTTTTTGAAATAACCAATAAGCTACATTATATATTAGGGCGTCTCCTATCAGATGAAATCAAAAGAATCTATTACTTGAAAAACGTGACGCGTTTTAAAATTGGCTAAACCATTTTTTCACTGTCATTGCTCACTCCACTCTCTCCTAAAAGAGGCAAATGAGAAAGTGAGGACAGGTGTATCTCATCATTTGTAATGGAGGTATGAGTATGAAGTATGAGAACTGACTCAGGGTCAGTGTCCCTCCCCCACCTGACGCCCTGGATATAAACGCAGAGTTTTAGTGGGTGACAGGGAAGGATGCGAGTGCCACAGGTGGACACACTGTAGCTGCTTAGAAACGGCACAACACTTGCTGATTACATTTTCCGCACATAATTGTCTCAGTTTGAGCTTCGGAGCGGTCCATTGTTTACGCAGCCAGGCGTGCTGAAGATCCCCCACCGGGCTTGAAATGACTTATTTGTTGTCACTCACAAGCTCTTAGCACACATGTAAAAACACCAAATAATGAGTGAATTTATTTTAATGTACATTAAAGGCATGAACTATAATTACTGTACGTCACTGTTACAAAACATGCGTTCAATTGCAACAGAAGTTTACGAGACATTCCGGAAATGTGCAGCTACTATATTTGCATTTAAGTCTGAAGCGTGTCACAAACAGACAGATAACCCGGCCAACAGGGAATGTTCTCAAAACGTTGGCTAACATCTTCTAAAAGTTTTCAAAAACCTTATTTTACAGTAACATTAGTAGAACTATATATATACACATACATACATATATATATAAATATATATCAAAACGTTATCATTGGGATATTTTAAAAATTACAGACCAAGCAATAACAAATTCAGGCTTAATGGAAATGTTATGGAAACATTCTTATAACCTAAACTGGTTTGCTGGGAGGGAGATCACAAATGACCCTCTGTTCTGTTGTTACAAGTTCTGGTTCTGCACTCACATCAACTGAAGAACTGAACAGTGCAGTTTTATTTATGGGAACATTTATAGTGATATTCCACAGAAAGATGATTCTTTAATGTCTGCTCTGTAGTTCAAACAGAGAAGAGTTTGTTTGTATTCTGCACGTGTGAGGGTGAGAAAATGAAAAACGAAGCATCAGTGAGCAAAAGGATTCACCCCTGCTGAAAGAACATGCTGATTTTATTCTGTGTGTGTGTGTGTGTGTGCGCGCGCGCGAGTTCTGTGCATGCATGGAGGTGTACAGATGTGGGTATATATATATCTGTATATATGAGAAAAGCACTGTTAATTTGTGGGTTTCATATAGATATGACCTGCAGGTATGTATCTGCATGTTACTGAACGTGTGTGTGTGTGTGTGTGTGTGTTTCCATGAGCATGCAGGGTGTACAGCTCTCCCTGAGGACAGATCTGAGAGAGAGCGAGCAAGTAAGAACCAGGCTTAGTGGAGATCCAGCAGAGAGCGGGGGATTTCTGACAACTCAAGCCCAGTGGAGTGAGGGAGCTGAGCTGAAAGAGCAGAACGAGGGAGGGTGGGGGTCTGGATCTTAGCTTTACTAGCACACAGAGCAGCAGTGCAGAGATGAAACTGAGAAAGGCAAGAAGGAGAAATAAAAAGGGTGGATGAGACAGAAGTGAGGGAAAAAGGAGAAACCATTATTACCCTCCTGAAGCGGTTTTGTTTTTATTTCAGTCTTTTTCTCACACTTAACCGCCTCCAACACCACATTCAACATCATGAATCTGAGAAATAAACTGATGCAGAGAGGGAGAAGAGAGAGAGAGAAGAGAGAGGGAGACAGAGAGACACTTTGTAAAGCTTAAGCAGTCGGTTTAAAAAGATCCGGCCACAGCAGGGAGCCTGCAAGGGTTAAGCAGAACAGTTAGAAAGGGAGAGAGAGCGAGACAGAGAGAGAGAAAGTCATTCTGGGTTTGATCTTTTGCTCCGTGGAGACGTGTGGAATTGTGGGATAGCTACAGCCTCTTTCCCACATTTGTGTCTCCATGGTAACACCCCATGGGGAGGTGGAAGGGTGGAGGTGAGCTAATCTCTAAGTCGATATGGAACAATGTTCGGCTCTAACTAAACTCAGTGAGTGGGGGAGTTAATCTATTCTCACTTCCAACTGACTCTGTGTGTGTGTGTGTGTGTGTGTTTGTATGGGGGGGGCATTTATGGGGTTAGGCAGGTGATTGATGTCTTCAAAGCCATAATTAGGTTAAAACTAAATGTTTTGCTGGTTACATGGCGTCAGAAGAAAAAGTATCTTTCTCGTGGTGAAATTACCCTGCTGTTACGACATAAGAGAGAGAGCGAGAGAACTGTCCTAAAACCCAGACGAGAATTAGCATTAGCAAAAACATTGCTATGAAGTTGCTACATTAATCACTGTCAGTTAGCTGCTGTCTGTGTGTAGTTTATCATACAGCTCTTGCTGTTCTTGCATCACATTAAAACAAACACAACAGTTAGAAAATTCACGTTTGCGCTGCAATTTGGTGTGAATAAAACAGGGCAATCTCTCCGAGTAATGTTAACCACAGACCTTATTTTACTCATAAGTCGAAAACTGCTATTTTAAAACCCCATTAGAAATCCACAAGAGAATACGCAGTAACCTTCTGGGTTGGCCTACAAATCGATGTCATGACTGAGCGCTTCCCTAGTACAGAGCAGCTGTAAGAACGTTTCCCGAATGTTTCCATTAAATAATAAAAACATTATTAAAAAATGTTATTTTCGATGTTCTAGGAACACTCAAAATGTCGTTATTGCTTTATCATAGGAGCGTTTTTTTAAATAGTAATTCTGTAATGTTTTTAAAACCTCCCACTCACATTTTAAAATAACATTGATGATATATGATACGTGTAAAAAGGGTTTACTAAGATTACTGCAAGAACGTTTTTCAATCATGTTTGAGAACGTTAACCAATGTTTTGAGAACATTTCCTGTTAGCTGCGATGGTGCGAGCCAGATTCAAACCTGTAGCTTCCTGTCTCATGGCCACAAGCACTTCCTGCTCTCCCAACAATCAGAAATTTTTGTATGACTGGTGGTCATTCATGTCAAACATTAACAAACAACTCGCTGGAAATAACCTGCTTAAATATTTGAGAATGATTAGATACTGGTCAGTCAGTTAAATGCCTCATGGATAAGGAAAGCTTTGGAACGCCATTATTGGTTCCAGCAGCCAAAGTCAACAATTCCGTTCCAAAGCCTTGTGAGCTGTCTCGCTTCAATGGCAGCTTGCTAACTGAAACAGAACTTGATTAAAGATTTGGAACGCTCTACATAGGCAGTCACTCTGGGTGTCATACAAATACTGGTACTCATGCAAATCTCATGGGCGACTCGAGTGAAAATTGAATCCGATACGAGCAGCATGAGGAGAATGATGCAAAACTAAGTATAAATGTGTAATGTGCGCACCATTTTAAATTCAGTGTACGAATTATGATTGTAATTATAGTTATCTCTCTCACTTTTATCACCTAGGATTTATTTTATTTGTTATGCTGGTTGAAAGTCTCTTCACATCCTGAGAGCACATCCTGAAGTAAGGTGGTCTAAATATATTTATACTCATATTTATATGATTATATCTTCTGTGGAGGATTTTTTTGTCCTGTGAGTGTGTTCGGTCCAAATGCAGTCGAACCATGTATGTGTTTATTTGTTGGAGGAGGCGTGGCTTTGGAAAGCATTCTAACAGAGGACAGAATCTTATGTTTTCATAGCTAGGTTGCTGCTGCTAGCCTTTCTGAAATAGCCTACCGTACCTTTAATTCTACTGAGCTAAGCACAATGCATTCTGGGATAGCCCCCTCTGCTGTAGAATATGGCTAAAACAAGGTATCAGAAAAGACAGCATAATAAAGTTGCCTAGCTTTTAGAACCATCTTCACCTGGGAAGCACATATACTGTATGATGTAAATAAATTGCAGAAAGTTTCAGGTGCTGTCCAAATCATCTTGCCAGGATCTAAGAAACCGGCCTAGAAAACTTCTAAACTACAAAAAAGTTCTTTTTTGTGGGCATATTCAATGTAGTGTACAGTTTGTAAGGCCAAAAACTCTACAACACTTATAATGTGCAGATCAACAGCAGAAAACAGCTCTATACCTCCACAAACAGAACCAATAACACGAGTGACATTTAAATTCCCCGACCGGAGGGCCACAGAATATAGAGAGAATGAAAACACTGCAACAAGAGCAGACAAATAACCTGATGTGACTCTTACAGCTGGAACTGTGAGGTGTGTGTGTGTGTGTGTGTGTGTGTGTGTGCGCGGGGACTCATGTCAGCAGAGGGGCTGGCTGACGGAACGTCAGAAGCTGCAGATGAAGGAATAAGAAATGACGATGAGCCAAGCTTGGCTGTGTGACACTGGTGGAAAGCACATGAGGGAGATGTAAGCTCTGTAGATTAGATTAATCTTGACTCAAATGAGGCAAGAGGGAAAAGCATCAAGACTGGGTATTTTTCCTGATAAGTTTGTTGCTGCTGTCCACTGGGCATCGATTCAGTTCAGGGCTACAAATACGGCTCAGTTCGGTTTAGACTTAATTTATGCAGCACCTTTTGTACCATCAGGACAGACGTGCTTGGAAACACATGATAAATAAATAAATGAGTAAATACTGCAAACATTAAAGGAAACGCAAAATAAACACATAAGTGGACTTTGGAAAAGAACAACCATAAATTTCCATGTTGACCCAAGCTAGTTTATACTGGTTAGTGCAGCTGCCTGGCTAACAATGTTGTTTGAATGTTCCAAGAATGTTCAAAACATCAAAACATTGTATGAACGTGACTGCTTGGTTATAAGAACGTTATTCAAACATATTTATAAATCTGTTATTCTTTTTAAAACATTCCACTAACAACTTAATAACATTTCTGATACAACATTTAAAAGATCTACTAACATTATTACAATAACTTTAACTGATAACTTTGAGAGAACATTAGCCAACATTCTGAGAATGTTCCCNGGGGGGGGGGGTGTTTCTGTGACACTGATTAATCTGATTCAAGAAGCTTAGTGAGGACAACAGAACACCAGCATCCATCACTCTGGGGACCAGCATCCAAAGCACAGCATATGCTGGTAAACACTCCACTCAAAAAAGTGTTCAAGTTTGGCTGAACAACATCAAGGGAGTTCACACCTGGGGACCGTTCACACAGAGCGGTTTTTTGTCCATCTGCTGTTTTTCATCATTGTGTTATGTAAACATTCTCTAGACAGACGTCTTTGTCTGTCATGACATGTTCCTTTGAGCGTCTTGCTGTTTACTTATTGTTTATTGATACTTTTAAGAGGCTGTGCTAAGCTAAAACTGGTTCAGCTAAACATCGTGAACTCTGTTATTTTGTCCATTCCACAGCATGCAGCTGCTTATAAAAGCAAGACGTGCATCCTGCGAGAACCGCCTCTCGGAGAACCCCGTGTGTTCTGGTGACTGTTCCACAGCTGAGGACTGCACAGCCCGTAAATGTTAGTTCTCCAGCTAACAGGGAACATTGACTGAGGTTCTCTCAAAGTTCCAAAAAGTTCTTGTAGTAACATTATATATCATAACAAAAACGTTATTCTTAAGTAGTTAAGGGAAAATTTGAAAAATGTTACATAATTTAAAGACATTTAGATATAGATCTTGAAACCAAGCAATACTGTTAAAACAATATCTGAGAAAATGACATTTTAAAAATTCCTAGAACTTTCATTTCTGTTACGTAATGGAAATATTAAGGAAATGTTCTTACAGCCTAAAATTGCTGGCTGGGTCGGACTGTTAGAACAATGTAAGAAGAGCACAGAGACCAGCTTGAAACAAACTTCACACGCTTATTAGATATGAATTTAGCTTCACAGCCATTAGGGGATCTGAACGGCTGCAACAGAAATTTGAAATCAATTTTAAAACGTACTAGTTTCCGATCAGAGTACTTTAATACTTGTGTAATGTGATAATGCTGAGCATTCTGGGTAGTTTCTTTGGGGAGGGCAGACAGCACAGCACCGCAGAAACCCGCATGAGGGCCTGAAACAGAGGATGAGGCAAAGCGCAGTCGGTGAGGACAAAAATGCTGAGGATGAGGACCTAAATGCTTTAATGGGATTTACCAGGAATTTCACACTTGACATCTGGGGCTTCTGTCACTGCTTCCTGTTTGTCCCTTTTGTTCACAGAGATTTGATGCACAAAAATCACCTAATATTAATATTAAGAGCTGGGCAATCAAACACAACTACCTCCTCTCTCTCTCTCCTAATTTCAATGCATACCCACATTGAGCCGTATTTTCAGAGCTGCTCGTTTTTTTACTCCCTATCTCCCTCTCTCTCTCTTTTATCTCTTTCTCACTTAATTGCATGCATGCACACATTACCATATTTTCCATTCGGCTAAAAGCAGTTGCTTTGTCTGCCGTCAGCTGTCAAGAGAACATTCCTGCATGCTTATGAGTGATGGGGACATGGGACTTCATGAACAGAAAATGACATTTTGTTCTCACTGGAAACAGAATGTAAGTGGGGAACTGGTGCTAAAAACTGTGTGTGTGTGTGTGTGTGTGTGTGTGTGTTACATATACATTAAAAAATATGTTGTTAAAGTGACTCGTAAGAATATTTAAAAAGCAATTCTACATGCTCATGAAAATGCAAATTAACGAATCATGTTTTTTCTTGTGAGTTTCTGTGAGGGTGACATTTAGAGGGTACAGAAAACATCATGAAAGTATGATTGCTATTGTCTCTATGACAGATACTTACACAGTTTCTAAGGACTGTGTGTCTTGGTTTGACCTCACCAAAATGTGCCTGCAATAAAATTTGAAATTATCTACATTGTGGGCGCCAATACAATAACAATAAAAATCAATAGAAAGCCAATGAGAGTGAAAACCTGAGTGCACTGTAAGTCACTTTGGATGAAAGTGTCTGACAATACGTTTTGTCGTTATATATTAACAAAAATACAGCAGGCTTAAGAAATACAGCATGTTCTTATTGCCAACTCACAATCTTGAATTAAACAAGCCTGCATGGCCAAGAACACACACAGACAAAAATGCAATCACTTAATCTCAAAGTATGCCAAATACCTCATATGCATGCAAACAACACACGTTAAATTAATGAACTGTTATAATTAGTCATCAAAATTACAGAGACAGAGAGAGAGAGAGAGAGAGAGAGAGAGAGACAGAAGCTGAGTGGCAGAGTGATGGTACAAGGGGGGGTTCGAAACAGCCATCGACTAGAAACAGAATGCAGCTTGGACACCCTGTCACCATGGGAACCGATGATGCACCCGACAGGGGGTCACATGATCGGGTCAGCTTAGGGACCCCTTATCGGCTTGTGCTGTTTACAGATTTCACTCAGGGGGGGCGACGGGGGGGGCTGCTCTGTTTTTATATGAAAAAAATGACATCGTCCCTTAAAAGCTGAGAAGCCTTTGATTTTGCCATTGTGGTCTCTGCTGATGAAATGTCCTGTGGCGTGATATGGCGCTCTGATCTAGGACCAGCAGTTCGGCCTAAACATTATCAGCGGAACCAGATGGCTGCTCTTAGACCAGTGGACACGGGTAGCCACTGAAAACAGTGCAGACAATAGACAGAAAGAGAACCACAGTGGTTTCTGTTTTAAAACAGAAGTATTGAATGGTCAGATAAACAGGAGAACTCAAACTACTTACAAACTTCATGGGGGAGGGGTTTCTGGACCCTGTCTATTAGCATTGACGTCATGTTGCAAGTAGCAGAAACGCGAAAAAGGCCCTTATAAAACGAGATATTTATAAATAAGATATTATAAAACTAGATATTTATAAATAAGATATTATAAAACGAGATATTTATAAATAAGATATTATAAAATCGTTTCTGTAGTTTTCTATTTGTTTTGCTTTTTAGCTTTACTGTTTTTTTTTTTAAATGTTTATTTGGTTCTTTGTGGATTTCTTTCATAAAGTTTACAAACATTGCTGCTGTTTGTAAAACATTTTTGTGGCATATAATTAAATCACTGCCTACCCAACTAACAATCTTAGGTTGTAAGAATGTTTCCCTAATGTTTCTATTAAGTAACAAAAACTTTTAAAAAAAGTTATTTTGAAAAGTTTATTTTGAACCTTTTTTAATTTTGTAACGTTTAAAAATGTTCCACTTAACAACTTAAGAATACTGGTTTGATATAACATAACATTAAAAAACATTCTACTAACGTGACTGAAAGAACCTTTACTAAACATTAACCAACGTCCTGAGAACGTTCCCTGTTAGTTGAGTACTTTGATACATTGCAAGACTGCTGTTAGTTATGTGGCAATGCAGTGGACAGCTGATGTTAGACGAATCTTACCACAATGTTTACTGGCTGAGAACTCAATGGGGCTGTGCGGGTGTCTCACACGACCTTATCAGGTTGTCTTAAGAGACTTGAGTCTGGTTTCACTGTCTAATTCTCACAATCTGTCTGAGGGGCTGCTGATTTATTGGTCATCCATGCAGGAACACACAACCCTACAAAGAAAATGTCAAACAAACTGATTCACAGAAAACAATTTTCCACAAGTGCTTCACAAAAAGTGATTCAAAGAAAATGATTCATAAGTCATTTAATCCAATCATAGAAGGCAAAGCTGCATCCATGGCAACTAACTAAAACCTGCGTTGAGTTCGCTCATTCTGCTCGGAGAGACGCTGCGTCCCTGCGGCACGCCTGCGTTTCGTTTGTACAGCTGGATCAACAAATTACTCCAAGCTAATTAGCACAAGCTGTTAGCACTGGTGTTTCTATGTCCTTTTACATGGTGTATTGCAAAAATAAAACCTACACCATAAACGAAACATGAACGGTCATAATGTTATGAGATTTTCATAGAAAAATAACTAACATTGTACAGTAAAGTCGTTCTTTGAGAATGGGAGAAGACGTGGAAGGCTGAGTGGACCTGAACTTCTCTCTAGTGGCTACAGAAGTGAATGCAGCCAGTCAGTGTCAAGTTCCCATTTGGAAGCTTCAAGCTGATCCAGTCTGCTTAACTGGAAAATAATCAAAACCTTTCCCTCAGCCGAACGGATAATTCAACAATAAAATATCAAAATGACTTCAAAATCGCTTCAGTCCGTTGTTTGTTAATAATGTCCACACTGCGATATCTAAGCCAAACTAACAGCAGTTTGTAAAGAGAGATATTTTTTTACATTAAACCGAAAAGAAAGTTATGGATTGCTTAATATTTCAGTGTGCCAACTCTCTCTCTCTCTCTCTCTCTCTCGCTCTCGCTCTCGCTCTCTGAGCTGCATATGTTTTATGTATTATGTTTCATGTAGTGTTTGGATGAGAGAAATAAGGCACACATCACATGAACACCTGCATTCATACATCTACACAAGCAGAGACAGATGCAATTTCTGGGCCAGTTGAACGAAGCAGTTCTGCCATAGCAGATCATGTGGTTCCTAATGACCGCATGCAAGTGTGTATGTTTGTGTATGTAAGTATGTTTGTTTGCATGTATGCGCGCACCCTGCATAAACCCTATAGATGTAATTCAGACGCGCGCACGCACGCCTACCAGTTTTCATATGAAGCTATTTAAACCAGCGAGCAGAAAGTAAAAGCGGCAGAGAGAGAGAGAGAGAGAGAGAGAGAGAGAGAGAGAGAGAGAGAGAGAGAGAGAGAGAGAGAGAGAGAGAGAGAGAGAGAGAGAGAGAGAGAGAGAGAGA
>JAZGTJ010002124.1:12006-45532 GCA_036877575.1 Botia almorhae
AGAGAGAGAGAGAGAGAGAGAGAGAGAGAGAGAGAGCAGGGTCGCTGTTTAGTGCGTCTAACCACAAAAAACTCTCTTCTGATACTACAGCCCTCGTTTCTTGTCATCTGTCGCTGCGCGTAAATAAGATGTCATTAGTGTTCGGCGGTAACGCGGTGCTCAATGCAAAACCTCAGTCAGACACCGACCAGCAACTCATCTCTGCTCGTTCAAGTGTTTCTTCTTGACTTTAAGACAACCGGTGTCTGAATGTGTGTGTGCACATTAAACAGCGGAGACGTGAACGGACTGCGGCGGACAGCGCGACGGCACAACAGCGCCCCCGTGTGGCGAGACGCGCCGTACTGCGAGCGCTCAAACGCACCGCGTTCATCCCTCGACAATCTGAAACGCACAAGCTTGATTCATTTCAGAGCAAATGTTAAGAGTTAATTTTGCGTCACGACAAGCCTTTACGGCTCGGTCCTTTGTCAGGTAACAGATGTTGAACTGTATGTGATAAATCTTCTCTTCGCACATGTGATTGTAATTCCCCCTCACTGTACAGCTGTAATATCCTCACATTGACAAGACATTTATCTCAGAACCGGGGCTGTTATTTCTAACGCTTTACATTAACGTTGTATTTGTTTACGTTAGTAAAAGCTGCTGTCCGTAACTTTTTAGTTAAAAATGAACAGAAGTAACAGAAGTTATTTAACAAGTACATAGCAGATCAGTGTTTAACATCTGCTGATCACACCCCGATTCACAAACAGTAAGTTTGAGCTGTCGGGTCTATTAAACATAAAGAAGTAGTTTCGGATACTATATCACTTGTCCAGCTATTGAGCTATCGGTGGATTCATTGCAGTTTGTACAGCAGTTCTTCAGAATTTAAACTTATTTATATTAAGAAAATAACTCGCGAGTAACCTGCGACTTAACGTTTCATAAACATATAAGATGGCCGTGGCGTCACATTGCGTCAACAAGTGATTCACACCCATGAGGTTTATATATGTGATACCTGGAGAAAGCTGTTCATTTCAGTCGCTGTTCACTTCCATTGATCACACGAGTTAAATGTGTTCACACACTTGATATTCCGTGTTCAGCACGAGGTTTCGAGCCAATCACCTGCAGCCGTGAACGTCACATGACTGACCATGCTGGAATCGCATGAAAATGATGTCACGACAATGTTTTGCCAATGTTTACTGGGTGACGGCCAGGACACATTCATAGTCAATTTCATGTTTTCAAGAGTCCTTACAGAACAACATCAACTGTCAAAATACTCTAACATTCTTTCATTACAATTATAATGTAATTCAATATTTGTGATTTGTGTTGCTTGCAAATAAGACTAAAACAATTATATATTTATTTCGAATACACAGCTAATTTTGCACATCTGTCATAGGAAGATGCTTTTGGCCTAGAAGGGTGTTAACTGGTAACCAGTAGGGTTAACTGGACTGTGCTAACCAAACCCTGTCCAGCTGGTATGCGCTGCAAAACATATTTCTGTGTAAGGTGTTTATAAATCTGTTGTCATGCAACTGTTGAATATAATTGAATGTATCTGTTCATATCTGAAAGATTGATCAGATTCACAGAGATTTAATCCACTTGGACGTTATAAATACAAACCTGCCAGCAAAACCTGCTGCACGACGCATTCACAGCCAATCAGAACACAATGAGGTTGAATGACACGTTTGTGTTTCAAATGAAAGGAAAGGAAAACCGTCAGCGCTTTTTTAATCATAGTTTTTTAATCACACTGGACCTGTGCATTTAAAATTCAGGAGAAGGTTTTAAAAAAGTTTAAAAGTTTAAACGTGAATTTAAATGCAACATTAAATGCCGCATAAAGGTAGAAAAGAGCTCAAGACGACTGGATGTGAAAAGCTGCTGATCACAGAGACCTTAAACCTAACACAGGTTACAGTACCAGGCAAAAAGCTTTCATTTATAAGACACTCAGATGAGCCTAAAACGGCCTCTCCCAGCATGCTAAATGATGCTACTTAAAGAACAATAAAAAAAATAGCTGCCAGCATGTACGCAGCCCATGGGATAAGACTCAATATCATGTGACAGCGTTTTTATGTCCTAACAGCTTTGGTTTTGTTGTAATTTACATGTTTATCTAAAACATAATGTTGAGTCACAGACCAAAGAACAGAACGGCAGAACGTTGTAGAGAGACGCATGCTTATATTAGTGCTTCGTAACTGAGGGTGAAAATCTCTTCCTGTCTGACTTCAGTTTTACGCTTGTGAGCCTGTGGCAAATATAAAAATACACTTATAAGATCATAAGAGACAGAGAAACATACTGTTCTTGCATCAGTTATACAAATTCTGGTGTTTTGGGCTGCTGATGGTGTAAACGTCTCTGCTCGAACCCTGTTCAGTGCTGCCCTCATTGTTTTCACAGATTAATTCTGCTGTGTGGCATATATTTGTGTCATATATATGTGGCTACATTTAAAAGTAGCACCCCAACACTGACAACCAGACTGAGGGACAGATTTGAAATCATCAGGAGAAGGATTTATCTGCACTGTACTCCACTGTGGATGATATATCAGTGGGGAGTTGTGATCATCGCATGTGTTTTCTGTTCACTTGTTCTAGAGTGTTTTTGAACTAAAGGGAACGACTCCGGGGACGAGGAATGCGCCGCACGGCAACAGATGGAAGGGAAAGACAGAAGACGAGAGGAATTACTGACTGTCCTTTGAGTGTTCGTCTCTTCTCATTGGCTCGTTCTCCTGCATCTCTATGTTCTCTTTCTCAGCGAGAGAAATGAGTGTTGCAGCCACGCTGCAGTTCCTGCGAGCCACACAAAACACGTGGATAAAAACTTGGACGTCTTCCATCATCTCAACAGTTACACTTCAGACCGCAGATAGTTTTGCAACTTCTCTTGTGCGTCATGCATGCATCCGCACACACATTGTAAACGCTATCTGCAAGCACTCAAACACAGCCCATCAAAAGAAATATTCACTTATTGAAATTTGAAACAGAAATATTTGTGTTTGTATGGTAAGTCTGTGACTTCACACCACAAATATAGAGGGAGTGAATCATCAAATGCAAGAAAACTAAAATGCAGCCATTCAAAGATTTCAATCATCCACAATGTAACTGAATTAAATTCTGTTCACACGCCAAGAACATCTAATTCACTATCACACACAAAACCTTCTCATAATTCTTTTACCAGTGAATTAATGTGTGTGAACAGACCCTCTGATCTATTGATTGAGGTTGGATGCTTGGATGTAAAAGAATTGTATGAACTTTTAGAGAACTTTAGCCAATGTTCTGAGAACGTTCCCTGTTAGCTAGGTTATTATCCTTGTTTTGGTGTGTGAGAGAATAATCTGCACTGCTTTACAGAGCATGTGTGGAACATTTTAAAAACATTACACAATTTAAAAAAGCTTGAATAACGTTCTTATAACCAACCAATAACGTGAATATAATGTTTAAAAAACTGGACGTTTGGAACGTTCCTAGAATTTTCAAATGAACATGTTTAATGTTTTTAATATCAGCTGGGCACATGTCTCCCTTTCACATGTTCCAGAGCCTCCTCGCTTCATTTATGATGGTTTGTTTTATGTGCCATGTGCGAGTTTACAGAGCTTCAAACACACAGTCATGCTGACACACACACAGCCGGTCTCAAAAACTCTGGTTTATAATCTAGCATGCAGACAGCCAACAGAACTCTGACAGATACAGCTAAATAACACGTGTGCGAGTGGAAGGGGATAAAACAGGACACAATGTTTAAAATGTCTGACAGAGCTGAACACATCAGGAACGAGGACGTTCAAAAGAGACCAAAGCTCATGTAGATTATTCTGCAGCGGGGTGCCAGTCAACAGCAGCCGACTGGTTGTCTTACACTCTCACACAATCTCTGACAGCTGAGAACCAGAGACAGATGAAAGGGCGAGACAGCAAAGAGAAGAAAGGGAAGAGAGATTAAAAGACGGTTATTTTATCTGCATCAGGTCATTAAATCTTCTCAGAAGTGTAATATGACACGTTTAGCTGTTCTTGCATTAACTCAGCCTCAGTTGTTTATCTGGGTTTGATACCTTTGATTTATAGTCTTTGATGCGACGGGCCTCGTTGATGACCAGATAGCGCCAGATAAACTTCTTAAAGACGGATATCTCTCGGGTCTCAGTACCAGTATAGCACAGGCAAAAGTAGGTTACTGTTGTTAATAGCTTTGATTTGTTTAACATTTTGGTCAGTGTACAACTTCCATATTTCCATTTTTGTTATTGTGTAGTTCTAATCAGTTGATTTCATTCTGCTCTGTGGAAACCTCTCTGCCTCCACCTGATCTGCTGAGCCCATCCCAAACCATCAAGAAACAACTACCACACCTGGTTCAGACACCTGACTAAACCCAGTGCTGTTTAAAACCCTTCTTCTGTTCACCCGTCTCTAGCATCACAACACAACTCACTCGTACATGTAGCTGTGCAGTCTTCTGTTCTTGTTGAACATTGGCTAACTCTTAAACTCGTTGGCTAGCTAACCTGTAGCTCAGTGGTTAGAGCGTGGTGTTAACAATGCCAAGGTCATGGGTTCGATCCCGGGGATTGCACATACTTCGAGACAATGTATAGTATAATGCAATGTAAGTGGCTTTGGATAAAAGCGTCTGCTAACTGAACACAGGATTGGACAGTGTTGGCTCAAACGCAGCTAATATGAGAGAAGTGTTGATGCATGTGTTTGTTAAGAACACGTTCAGCACTCTCTCTCTCTTCTTTCGTCTGTGTGTCACATGTGTCATAACGGCGGCGTGCACTCACTCCCCTTTAAGAGCGTCGTACTTAATCTGGCGATATTAGCAGCTCTCCCCCTGCTAGAACCCGCGTCACTCCGAACAAGCTCGCAAAACAAACAGGCGAACGATGCACGAGACAACGTTTATAAAGCAAATATTATAGCACTAATATTACATGTATTTTACTAATGCTCAAATAAACGATGTTGTGGCTTCTGCATAATTTCTGGGTGTCAATTGTTAACCCTTAAACTATGCGCAGTTGTTTTAATAATCATAACAGACGCTAGATGGCGCTCAAACACCGCGGCATTTCTCAACGCGGCACAACCTGTCATTTATTATATTGTGTAGATAATAAAAAGTGATGTTTGTTAGAGACGGGATAAATATTTGTAAAATAGATTATGATAACATGCATATAATAGCCATTAATATTAAAGTTTAAAATAACCATTTCTTTCTCTCCCAAAATCAAACAAGTCATATTTGCCTGACTGTGGTACAGGATTGCCAAAGCTGTGTCTTTTAAAAACAAAAACATGACAAGACTTACAAAATATTTGACAAATATTTCAAAACATCCTTTCTCTCTCTGAATCTTTCGCTCTCTTTGTGAGACTCCAGTGACAGATGGCCTATAGTAAACCAGTTAAATTTCTCTCACAGCATTTTCCAAACTGTCCTTGAGTTTCACGCACACACACAAGGTCATGTGCTGGATTATTTTGAGAAACAAGAGACAGGAACATCTCTTCTTCCTCCACCCAGCACACACACACACACACACACACACAGAAGGCTCACTTATACATGCATGTCCTCTGTAACATTACACACAAATACAACACACACACTTTCTCCTCCCACCCTCTGTTTGTCCCCCCCCTCTCTCTCTGTTCCTGATCGATGCTTTAAGTTCCTCCTCTCTGTGTTTGGGGGGGGTGAGCACAGCATCTCACTGCCTTCCTCTCAGTCTGCAATCAGTAACGGACACACAGAGACCCACAGACGCAGCTATGAGCGCAGGTGATGTGGTGTGCACAGGATGGCTCATAAAATCCCCCCCAGAGAAGAAGCTAAAGAGATTTGTGAGTTAAAGTCTTGCCTGTCTCTGTGTGTGTGTGTGTGTGTGTGTGTGTGTGATGTATCCAGCATTAGAAGCAGGTACCTCCCTTGCATCTCCGTGCTGTGTTTCTCTGTGTTGCAAGATTTTAAATGCTCCATCTGCATACTCTGTGCTCAGCCGTGTGCATCATGCTTCTGTGCTGTGTTGTTTACTCTCATGTTCTCTCTGCTGCTCTCAGTCTCTGCCAGTGTTTAATACTATTTAACTGTGATGTGATAAGGGTCTGCTTGCCTGCAATTTAATCTCTGTCACCCGTGAACGTTAGATTTTTGTGATGTCATGCTTTTTACATTAATGCTCGGCCGTATTCATGCAGCATTTGTTTACCCTCTTGCAGCATTTGTTTACCCTCTTGCATGTGGCTGTGCTGTTTTTCATTCCCTTCTGCCTGTGTCAGATTCAACCCTGTGTTTTGTGACAAAGCAATTTACATGTGCTGTATTGCTTGCACAACTCTCACCATGTGTTACTATAATATTGAATGCAAGCCCTGTATTGTTTGTGTATAAGGGAAGACTGTTGTGCTTTTGTCATTGTTAGTTGTGTTTCTCACACACGTGTTTGTCCTGTGCTGTACCCCTGTGCTGTACCCCTGTGCTGTACCCCTGTGCTGTACCCCTGTGCTGTACCCCTGTGCTGTACCCCTGTGCTGTACCCCTGTGCTGTACCCCTGTGCTGTACCCCTGTGCTGTACCCCTGTGCTGTACCCCTGTGCTGTACCCCTGTGCTGTACTTTTCTCTCTGCTGCCGTATTCACAGTTTTCAGTGTTTTTTTAGTGTGTGTTTACTGTGCTTGATGATGCGCAGACCTGTACTGTTGCCTGTGTCTGACCAAATGCTAGTTTGTTTGAGTTCTTCCAAGCTAACAGGGAGCGTTCTCAGAACGTTGGCTAACATCTCTAAACGTTCTCTCAAATCTCCCAAAATATAGCTTTATATACTGAAGCACACTGTTTACTCTAATACCAGCTAGCCATTGAAACTTTCTCCATTTCTCAGAAGCTTCCATTTGTAAATTCTTAAATGACCATTTTTAAAATGTTCCACGAACAACTTATAAATAACATTTTTGATGTATGATGTATGACGTTAGAAAAGCATTCTATTAATGTTACTGCAAAAATGTTTTTGATAACTTCTGGAGAACTTTTAAAGAACCAGCAGAGAGGACCTTTCTGTGTTTCTGTGAAATTTGGGTGTGTTGCAAAACATGAGAAGTGCAGGGTGCCAGGCAGTTGAGAGTGACCCTGCATTCAGAAATGGCTTGTGCTATCAGTGACCACTCAGGCAAAAATTAGATGACTGCTAATGGGCCTTGTAACTGGGTGACTGACAAGTTGATGCACGTGTAAACAAAAGTGGGCCAGTGTCTGAATTTGTGTTTTAAACTGCAACAGCTGTGTACATTACACAAAGACAACACGCTCTCTCTCCCCTCACTTAGTTTTAATTGTAAAGTACTTTACTGGCATGATTATTTTTAGTTATAATATTGCCAAAGCATTAAACATGAAACAAGTAATGACATAAAATATACAATACAATCTCTCTCTCTCTCTCTCTCTCTCTTCCTCTCTCTCTCTCTCTGGTTTTGTGGTTTCATCTGGTACTGAAATGTGAGACAGTGGGAGGAAGAGTTTGGTGTTTGTTGTGTGCCACCAGTGTGATTTTGTCTTTCGTTTGCAGAAAGAGAAAGTGTCTCTTTCATTGTGTTTGTCTAGTTGTTTTTGGTGAAATGGGGAAATACTGGGTGGTGTTGTTTTTTAAAATGATAGTGATGGAACAACAATGTGCTGTCACAAAAAAAAACGTTGTCTAGAAGTTATCAAAACATTTTTACAGTAACATTGGTAGACTGTTTTTTAACATTATATATCAGTTATATCAAAAACAATATTCTGTGTTAGTTTAAAAACATTTTAAGAAATGTCACAGAAACAACCTCACAATCTAAAATTGTTAGCAGGACTTGAATTAAAATAACTTAGTATAACTTAAAAAATATATATATACAGGTCTATAAGTAAGTTTTTAAATGTGTTTAGCAATTTGACTTTCTGTTTTGTGTGTATTATACTAGTAGAGTATGTTAATCCAGTTCTTAAAGAGGAAACTAGACCAAACAGATGAGAACAGACCGCAAAAAGCTGTCACACTCACATATTCACGCACAACACAAATGCAGAACATAGTTTACATATGAATAAACGCACATATCAACATAATGTTGCATGTTTGCTCATCACAGACAAACTTTAGGCCAGTTTCAGACTTCCCATCTGTAAAGTTCTGGGAAAACATAACTCCAGTTCCTCTCTTTGACCAGAACAAACACACACACATGCATAAGAGGAAGAACATGTTACCATTCCAAAAGAAAGAACAGAGAAAGGTCATTGTTTAAGACAGAGCTAAATCAAGGCCATGCGCTGACTCTGTGGCTCTAAGCATGCTCAGAACAACCTGCGGTCGCAATAAGTTCTGCAGAAAAAACATTCAGGCATGAGACGAGTAACATGTCGTTGAGTGAAATAAACAAATCTTGCTTAATCTTGTTCCTGCGTCTCAGCACTCAGTGTTCAAGGAGAGGAAGAGTGTGGCTTATGACACCAGACAGAAGTCAAACAGCTCTGCGGCTTTCTTACCCACAATGCATCATTCAAGCTCATCAGTGAGCTCATTTATAACACGTGTACACGCTGCATCTCCTGTCAATGTGATTCGAGAACTTAAAGAAAAAACAGGTTAACCTGTGACTAGAAAATGGCTTCCTTCACTCTTTCTCTTCCTCTTTGTTGAGAAAAGAATTTCTGCTGTAGTTTCTGTAACAGCAATGTGTGAAAATGCAGAGTCACGCGCTTCAGAGAATTCGTTAAGAAATCGTTACAGTTTTCCTGAGGCAGGTACAGCTTGCATATATAAGTGCAGAGATACAAAATAAAATAATGACCTAATAACCTAATTAATGAATAAATCTCATATTAACCTCGTGATGCCATAATAACCACCTCAAAGCATAACAGCCTAATACAACTAATAACTGTATTTAAGCAGAAGATTACACTGCCGAAACTGGATTTATTAACTGATGATGTCAGTTTGACTTTGTGTTGATTATTTAATTTTGAAACTGTATGAGCAGCCGGTTCTGTTACTCTGTTACTCTGTGAGTCATCTATAACTGAGTATTCACTTTCTGGACAGTTAAAGAAAAGCACTTACAGTACATTATATTGAGTTATATTGTTATTGGGTTATATTAAGTTTGCTCATGTCCATAAATGAGGGAATCTAAAGTTGCTCACTCTTTTTGTATTCCTTCAGTGGACTCAGATACGTACAGTTGATACACTGATTATCACTGGTGACTTAGTGATGTGCACACCGAACATATTATTAGATTAAAACATTAGAACGTTCATTTCACACCCAAAGACTGATGCCCAAAATGACACATAAAAACTGACATGAATCTTGAAGCTGAGAGAGATCCTGCTGGGTTTGGGGTCGGGTAGCAAACCGGCACATCTGCTGTTTGATGCTTCTGTTTTTATTCAACATCATTTCATTACAAACCAATAAATTATTGTACACATGACACACAAAGAATCCTCAAAATCATCCGATTCTTTTTAATAGCACGATCATGTCTGTCAAGTTTAAAATAAACATGAACAAGCACTATAAAAGCAAAGTATTATTCATAAGTTCATCCAAAGATCAAGGAAGACATTTTAACGTAATGTGTGTATTTGTCTTTATATTCTAATATTAATCTAATTCTCTTCATGTCTCTCCTGCCGGTTTTGCCTCTTTCTGCCTCAGTCCTGGCGGAAGCGATGGTTTGTTCTGCGGAGGGGTCGGATGAGCGGGAATCCAGATGTCTTGGAATATTACAGAAACAAGAGCTCTCATAAACCAATCAGAATCATCGACCTTCAGGAATGTGAGGTAACCACTGAGGCCGAGGTGCGGCCCACCAAACGCCAGTACCAGAATCAGCACCTGTTTGTGGTCAAGACCGCCACTCGCGTCTTTTACCTGCTGGCTAAAACAGCGGAGGAGATGAACAGCTGGGTGCAGAACATCGGAAAGATTTGTACGCTTGGAGGACTGGATAGACATGCAGGTAAGACCTCTGTATATATACACACAAACATATATATATAGACACGTGTGTTGTACCACACACAGCAGCTAGCATCTCATATCTTTGAGTAAAGCAGCATAGCAAACGGCTAGTTTCTGAGGTTATTATTATATTTTAGGGTACACTTCATCACTCAGTACACTTATATTTAAGTCAGTGGTCTTCCACTCATACTGACACCTAGTGGCACAGTTGCAGCATAACACAATACTGGTTTCCAAATTTCATTATGCAAATACACTAAGTAAATTCTTCCATCAATTTACTCACCCTCACGTCATTCAATTTACTCACCCTCACGTCATTCAATTTACTCACCCTCATGTCATTTCTTTTGCTTTTGAGGAACATAAAAGAAGATATTTTGAAGTATGTTGGTAAACAAACAACAGCGGCACCCAGCGACTTTCATTGTATGGACACAAAACCACTGAGACATTTCTCAAAATATCTTCTTTGTGTTCCACAAAAGAAATAATGTAATACATGTAAAGTAATTGATGAAAACATTTTCAACTATCCCCTCAAGCTACTGATATCACTGGATGTTTATGTGAATGTATAAATATAATATTAAATTCTTTAGGTGTGAAACTGCATGAGGATAAATATTGCTAACACACCCTTAAAGCTGTTCCAGTTATTTTTATACACAGAAATATGGTTAACAGTTAACATGGCTAATGTGATATACCAAACATGATAAGAGTGAGAGACACAAGTTACACATTAGCTGGAAGGAGAACAGAAAGATGAGTGATACAACGACACAGAGGGCTTCACACACACACACACACACACACACAGTTATTGTTTAATACACAACACACTAGACGGTTGTACATGCTTCTAAACTGGGAAAGCAGATTGTGAAAGATAAAGCTGCTGTATACAGAACAACATGCATGACCATCCACATCTGCTTTTCTACACACACACCACACACACTTACACACATGCTCACACACACACTCGCACAGACACACACACTTACACACACGCTCACACACACACTCGCACAGACACACACACTTACACACACGCTCACACACACACTCGCACAGACACACCCTCGCACAGACACATACACACTTCATGTATCACCTTCCTTTTGGCTGCTTATGCCTCAAATAAAGGTCACCAACTGTTTTTATTGCTTTGAGATTTCATTCTTATTAAAAACGCCTGCAGCTGTGAATGGATCAGCGAGGCAGACGGACAGCAGACTTCCCAACATGACGTGTGTCACTCGAATACAATAAACCAGCTCATTCTGACAGGGCACGTATAGTATACACTGTACAGCTACACCCACAGCTGCATGTATACACACCTACACACACAGCTGCATGTATACACACCTACACACACAGCTGCATGTATACACACCTACACACACAGCAGCAGACAGCTATAGCCCCACACACAGCTGCATGTATACACACAGCTACAGGTACAGTTACACAAATAGCCACTGTACAGCTACACACACAGCTTACATGCTTACATGCTTGTGTAAGCATGTGTAACAGGTGTGAGTATCACGTACTTCAGTCGTGTGTGGGACCCCACTATCACACTGTTGAGTCTAAACAGGAAGTGAAAGAGGTGTGTGTGTGTGTGTGTGTGTGTGTGTGGGTTGTGGTTGACGGGTAATTTGGTCTGCCACCTTCTGGTAACTGAAAGCAAAAGTGTTGTATGAATATTGGTCTGTTTTTTATTTGCATTGGTTACATTAAATATTACAGTACAAACAAGTTATCAAGGTACATCTTTCTCTTTCTCTCTCTCTGTCAGAATCAATAGACAGTCTCAATCGCACGCCCTCTTCCCAGCAGCCCTCTCCAGCCCTCGTTCCTCACGTTTCACCTGTGGCCAATCAGGACACGGTTACCGTCGACAGCCACGCTGTCCAAGTCAGGCCCAGCGAATCAGAGATCAGCCCTCTGCTTGACTACCTCTGCCTTTCTCAATGTGAGAGCGGCACAAAGATTTTCGTCAGGCAAGGCCGCGCCATCTCTGATGATCATACCTTATACCAATAATATTGTCTATATGGAAATGAGCTTCAAATAGCAGGAAGCTGTCTGCTTCTCCTGTAATCTGATTCAATATACGATGGAGGAAATAAGAACAAAACATGCTTTTCGCACCAGTGAAATACTTTGATCTTGATCATCACAGCAGTAAATCTTAGTGGAGCTGCATGTGAAGCAGATACGCTCCATGATGTAAAAGTAATCTTATGAATACTGAACTGTCATTACGGAGGTTTATAGATGATTCATGGAAAGCTGATGATTCACACAGCCAGATTTTTTTCCTGTAAATCTGCGTTCAATGTAAAATGAGTCTCTAATTATCATTGTCAGGAAAACAATTTAAAAACAATTGGGTATCTGAGCCCATTTCTTATTTAAAAGAGCGATTATTGACAAATAGTTTTTATCAAATGGAGAGTTGCATTTATCCACTGAACTGTAAATCAATCCACTTGACTATAAATCAATAATTCTCTAAATTATGTTTGGGTTGTTTGTGAATATGCAGTTTTCTTATGTGTTTGTGTGTGTGTGTGTTTGTCCCCTCACAGGTGTGACAGCATCTCAAATTCAGAACGCTCCTTTGAGCAGAGCTCGTCTGAGTATGGAGAGGATGTGTTTAGCCCCACCTTCCCCTCTTCTTTCCTTTTGTGCGGGGCATCCGAGCCGCCCTACAGCGCCCCCTGTAGGCCGCTCTCTATCTCTCTCTCTTCTTCTCTCTCGTCCTGTTTCTCTTCTCCCGTTTTATTACGCCGGCCGCCTGACATTTTTAGATTCGACCGTCCCTTCTGCATTACATCAGACCCACAGACTCCTCCCCCCCTCCCGCCCAAACCTACACATCTGTCTGATCAGCAGAGTAAAGGGGACAGTGGGCGTAATCAGGGGCAACCAGCGCTCCTCCCTCGCAGGACATCACTGACAGGAATAGACCATGTTAGGAGAGGTGAGCATACAAACACATCTGCACTAACAAATACTGTACACACACTTGTACACGTAACAAAAATTCTCATTGACTCTCATATAAACGTGCACACACACAAATTACGCACTCATGTACGCACATATATATATATATATACATATATATATACACACACACACACATATATATATATATATATATATATACATAGTATATACAGTGGGTGTATGTATATAGCATATGCTGCATATGGTATGTGTATATAATATATATATATATATATATATATATATATATATATATATCATATCTATATAGTGTCTTTATGGCTTGTTTCAGGAGAGTTTAATAATGCTGGAAACTGGAACAGACGACTGAGTCTCAACCTGGTAAAGCAACATTTAAATATAGTCAAATAAACCTAGAGAAAGTTAAACACGCACACAAAATAAGCGTCTAGTTTTAATATAGTTTGAATATTCAGTGCCGGTAACAAGATGTAACAATGTTTTGTCTGCTTGTCCTCCCCCAACCCTCACTATCTCTCTAGCCTATATTTCTGAATACAACACTTCCTGAAAACCAGCATGACGATTCGTATGTGCCCATGGCCTCCCCACCAATCAGCTGCTCTGATGCTGTATCAGACGGCTACATACCCATGAGCCCCCCCACCCTGCCTGTCTCCTTACTGACCAATGAAAAACCAGAGCTGCCTTCACCTGTAAATCCAGACCTCGAGCCCCCTCCAGTAGACCGCAACCTTAAACCCAGAAGACCAGGTAAATCTTCCCAGTGAAAATGCAATAAACGTTTAAATGCACAGTTAGATATACACGAGTATTTCACTGAAGTGCTTTAAATTCGCAGCTGCTTCATTAACAAGAATAAAATGATATTAATGTTATTTACATCCGAGAAAAAAGAGAAGTGGAAAACAGATGATCTCATAAGAGGAACAGCAAAAAACAGTGAACTGCGTTAGCAGCACAAAAGTTGTGGGTTTGATGCCCAGGAAACACACTCAAGTCGGATAATATGCTTTATATATTATATATATATATATACATAACAGACAGGAAGTGCAACACACTGTCACAGACAGAGCAGGAAACTGAGAAAATAAGAGAAGAGTTCTGAGTATTCCACCTTCTGTTTGGACCTACAGCGCGACCGCCACCCTTAGACCTGCAGGGTTTGTCCACCATCTCTGAATGTCCCGTCCACGTCCCTCCCACACCCACCCTGACTGAACCCCGGTGAGATGAACAAGACACTCAATAAACCACTAAATCACAGAACAAAATGACTGATTCTCTGATCTGTTCTTTCCTCCTCCACTCTTCATTCTCCCTGATCCCCTCTTTCACTCCGTCTGTTATGTTGACATAGTTTTTCACTGTTGTTTTATTTGTTAACTGTCTGACTGGCAGATGGTCTTGTTACTGTGTGGCTGTATTTGAATGTTGACGTGTTTCTGCGCCGGTTTGTTTGTTTTGTCTCTAGCGCATCACTTCAGTTTGTTTTTTTGGACAGGCGGCCGGGATGGGGTCTAAATGGGACTGCACAGGAAGAGAGCCTGATGCCAATGGTAATGTGACTTCCTGTTTCGCATGTCCTCTCTCAAGTTAATAATATATTCCTCCATTTTCCTTTAAAGTGATGAGTGAGAGGGCAATGTAAGAATGAAAGAATAACACACAGGAGAAGTATAGTAAATCTCTGAGAATCACAAGCAGCCCAGAGAAGTATGTGAACTCCAGTCCAGAGTTTAGTTCCAACCCCAATCCAACACCCATCTGTAATAAAACAAGCCTGGCTCACACTAAATGTTATCAATGGTGAATCTGGTAATATGTGTGTGTGTATTTGTTTAGGACTCACAGCAGATGTTGTTCTCAGCTTGTGACTCCGCCCCCTGGATGAGTTGTTCTCAGCTAGATTACTTGTCACTTGACTTTAACTCCGCCTCAACTTCACCTGTCCAGAAGGTTAGTGGCAGACATGAAACTCATCACTTTCAGTTCATGTGATCTTTGAACGGTTTGTTTGTTGAGTACGCTCAGCGTGTCGTATCTGTTGTGCTCTTCAGGGGCCTTAAAAATGAATAACAGTGACTCAAGCTGCCCACACGCTTATCTCACACCCCTTGTTTTGTCTGCTTCACTTCTGTGATGCCGGCTGACATCATGGTGATCTGTTGGTGTGTTGTTATATTGATGTTTTCAGAAACCACTGCTGGCTGATGAGTACAGGGTGGATTACGTGCGGGTGGATGAGAAGAAGACACAGGCTTTACAGAGCACCAGACAGGAGTGGCTGCGGCAGTCAAAAGCCTGATGCCTTCAGGAGGAAAAATCTATTTAAATTATTAACATGGTTCAAAACTGGACTTGTTTTCCTGTACGATTTCAGGTATTTTTTGGTCTTTCACAGCGCTGTGAATGGAATGTAACAATAGCAAATAAGAAGCTGGACGTGAAACCCTCAGAGAAAAATGGCAGAATATTCAGGAAATTGTCACAGAATAAAAGATCCTCAAAACTTAAATCTTGTAGTCGAAAGTTAAATCCAAACGATTCTACCACAATGAATCTGAATTGATTTACCACAGCACAAATGAACACGTACTCGAGACTTTAAATTACAGGAAAAATTATTTCAATTAAAATCAGTGCTGAGTTTTGCAGCACTTCCTGTGACAGCACTTCCTGTGACAGCACTTCCTGTGACAGCACTTCCTGTGACAGCACTTCCTGTGACAGCACTTCCTGTGACAGCACTTCCTGTGACAGCACTTCCTGGGACAGCACTTCCTGGGACAGCACTTCCTGGGACAGCACTTCCTGGGACAGCACTTCCTGTGACAGCACTTCCTGTGACAGCACTTCCTGTGACAGCACTTCCTGTGACAGCACAATGTTTTACCTCATTGGTGTTTGTGAAACAGGTGACAAATCGCCTCTGTCTGAAGTCATATTCTCAACAGGTGTTCTGAAAGGTGTTTGTGTGGATTTTTATGAATGTTACGTATTTATGATGTGTACAATCACTGGACAATGTCACGGAAATGGATCACGCCAATAAATGTCTTTTGCACTTGTATGAAACCATGTTTGACATGAGAGGTGGACCTCTGGAACCACACTATGATTGGACGCTGAAACCACACACTGTGATTGGACGCTGGAACCACACGCTGTGATTGGACGCTGGAACCACACGCTGTGATTGGACGCTGGAACCACACACTGGAACTGGACACTGGAACCACACACTGTGATTGGACGTTGGAACCACACACTGTGATTGGACGCTGGAACAAACATTTAAAAACGAAGGCGTCAGAACTTTGGACCTTGTAGAAGGGAATTCAGTCCTGATAGTTCTGCATTTTATTTTCAAGACTGAATGTTAAGACTGTTGTCATTATTGACTTAACAGGCTCATGAATGTCTGCCAGCATTTATCAGAATGCATTTATCCATTTGGCATTATGATTGTATAATCAGACCACGTCATGGTCTGATTATGAAAGCGTTTTGTCATTTATAGAGCTGTAAAATTGTACATTTGCTATACAGACAAGAGCACAATGAATCTCACGGGAAATTACAGCATTACTGTGACAGATTTTAGCCTGATATCCCTCAGTGTATGCATTATGTCTCATGAAGTGATGAGTGAGTGAGTGAGTGAGTGTGGGGGACATTCTGACATTATTCACCCATGTGATTTAATGGGTGTCTGTAGTCAATTATTGTGATTGATACCCAACAGAACTTAAAAAAACATTTCAACAGTTCAGCTCAATAAAAAAACTCAAAGACTGACTCTCTCTTTTCATGAAAGATAAATGCAAAACTTAAAATCTGCACTGGATATATTTCAGTTCATATCAGTCGTGTACTAATGTTTAAACTTACTAAAGTGTATTTACACATCTGATTTTACTGTAATGTAACCAGCATTGCGCAATATTTGACCATTTTTGATAAATAACTAGAAATCATTTTCTTAAGAAACCTTTCTGAAGAAGTTGTAAATGGAGCCCAGGCCCAGTGTTTTCCCAGCAGGGAACGTTCTCAGAACGATGAATAACATTCTCTCAAAGTTCTCTCAAAGTTATTAAAAACATTCTTGCAGTAACGATAGTAGAACACTATATATCAAAAACATGAATCTTAAGTAGCTTTAGTAGAACATTTTCAGAACTTTACTGAAATTAAAAAAAGTCTGAATAACGTTCTCATAAGAAAGCAATAATGTTAATTCAATGTCTAAAAGTGAATGTTTTGAATGCTCCTAGAACTTTCATAATAACATTTGTAACATTTGTGCTACTTTTTTGTTACTTTTGTCTTTTGTATTATCTACAAGATTAAAATGATAAGTATTATGGTTTAGATAGCATAGTGCTATCTAAACACAAACCACAAACACACTGACATTTCATTAACATTTAAAGTACTTCAAAGTATATAAATGAGTATATAAAGTATATAAATATAAATGAAAAGAGATACTCATAAATTTAAACAGACAACGGCAGTAGCACCAGAGGAAGCACATCATTCAGTTCAACTCTGTTGTATTTATAATGAAGTTTATTATGAAATAATGATATTATGTTCTTATTTCAATCAGATCACCCAATCAAAAATATTCAACTGACATTTTCCTTTGTAACATAGTAATAGATTCATGTGGCACTTATTACACACGTGTAAGACATTTCTTCCATACGGTCCTCTTACATTTATAACACTCCGGCATCAAGTCTAAAATATAGAAAGAGGATCAAGATGAAAAAAACACACTATATAATAGAATAAATAATGTTTTATATCTTTAAATATTGTGATTGGACTAAATACTATCTTTTGAATCAGACAAAAACCAACTATATGTCCCTTTAATATGGGACAAAATAAATTAATCAATACTGTGCGTGTGTGTGTGTGTATATATATATATATATATATATATACACATACACACACACACACACATACATACATACACATATATGCATACATATATACATATATATGCGTATATAAACAAAGCAACCAAAGAAATAAAACGCTATGTCATGCTATTCCTAGCAGCAAAAACTGAATTTGCTGATGAATTTTCGCCTGAGAAGTCACATGGCGGAATACCAGCTCATGGGGTTGGTATACACACATGCCAATGTACCTGTGAGAGGGAAATTTGGCAACCAGAATATTTTGGCACGTTACAGATGAACTGGCACATCAGTAAGAGGTTGATCGGCGAGATTACAGTCAACCTGTTCCATGGATCGTTCCTCATCCATAAAACAGATCTGTGGAGAATTCCTCAAATGGAGACGGAATTATTTTCACATCTGTGTAGTTATCTGAAAATAAAATCTGACAATTATCAGTAAACATCCAATCAGATGGTCTGGTCTGACGTCACACTGAACTGATGATGTGAGAGAGGAAACCGTGTTGAAGCGAAGACAGAGTCCTCAAGATTTACAAGGTTCTGAGGAAAATGGGCTACTAAGGTCCACCGATTCAACTGGACTTCTTAGAGCAGAACCGTTTTCCTTGTGTGTCTCAGATCTTTAAAGCTCCAAGGAAACAAAATCCCTTTAGGTTTGACTGACTGAATTGATTTTCAGTTTTCACACTGTTGTTCTGTTGAGATCCATATTTCCAGTAGCGTGTGATCGACAAGAGCGACGTCGAATTTGTAACGATTTTGCAGACCGTGATTGGCTGTTTTTGGAGATTTAACCTTTACGAACAGAATTACACACAAAACAAATACCTGCAATGACCGGCTGAATTTCATGCAAAACGAACAGAGAAGTGAGGCAGAATCCAAACGCAATTGTCCAGGAAAAATGAAAACTTTGTCCAGGCTAAACTGTTTGTCCAGGCTAAAAACACACGATAATGTGGAGGAATGAGGTGGAGAGAGATAAAGAGAGAGAATGCCCCGAACAGTCACAGTGCACGGAGGAACAGCAGGGCGGCGCAAGAGAGAACGTCAGTACGGAGCTGAAGTGCTTCAAAAGTGAAAATTCTCCATCGATTGGTGTGTAGACAAGAAGAAACCACAGAAGATGTTCCTTATTTTATCATTTAAAATCTCTCTAAGAGAAGAGTGCCGAGGAATAAGATGCTGTTGGGTTTGTGTGTTTAGTTTTTGTGAATTACAATATATAATGTGCAGAATTCAGTGCAAGCAGCCAGCAGTAAGTCCCTGTAACCCCAGTAAAACAAATACAACTGGTAAACCCCAGTAAAGTGAGGTCCATCCTCTCTCCTGTGTTGTGTCGGTCCTCATAACGTCCACAGATACATCTTAAGTAGAATAGTGCTTCTCCAGATCTACAGAGGCTGGTCTCTCCGAGCCCCTGCTGGACGTGTGTTCTATTTTTTAAAGGGAGCTAACCGACTCAAGTTCTGCCAGAAGGGAGATGTGCTGCGTTTGGGCTCATATTCGTACCCGTCGGCCTGTCCGTACCCGTCAGGGAGGAGGTACTGCCCGGGGTTCATGGGGTCCAAAGGAGGCGGGTATGCAGGAGGGACGGACCGGCCTACACCTCAGAAAGAGAATAAACAAAGATGAGTGCATGTCAATGCATTAACGAATGAACAAATACGGCAAAGCACAAATTGTAATTCGTGCTTATTGTTGACAGTCGAAACAACTCCAATTAGTTTCATTTTACTGCTGCTCTGTTTTCGAAGGAAGCTTCTGTGAGAAACATTTCATGAGTCAAACACGTGGAACACCTCAAATCAGGTGAAAAATTACTGTTATACAAACTCAGACTGGATTATTGCTTTTATTAGAAAGTTTGAAACCAAGTAATACAGTTTAAACTGTAAGCTGTGCACAGGGGCCAAACAGAGAAGCAACATGGTGCATTAAGATTATGAAATCAAATGTGTGTTAATAGTCATTATACAACGTGGCTCATCCAATCAGAGAGTCAGAACTATCTGTTTAATAATTGCAATTATTTTGTAAGAATCAGATCTCATACCTTTCTGTTTGGTGACTCTCCTGACGGTCAGAGCAGCTTGTCTCTTCTGATACTGAGAGATTTCAAACCCTAAAAGAACAAAACAACAAACTATATTTCAAAACATTTTATATCCTAAAATGGAATTACATACAGACACATACAATAAAATTACAATGAATACAATTTCATCTGTAAACATTGGACACTGCTAAAATTGTGTTCCTGTATCTTAATTACAGGACTGAGATTGCATTGCATTAGCAGTGCAAAGGTTGTGGGTTCGAATCCCAGGGTACACATGAACTGCTACATTGTTTATCTTAAATGCACTGTAAGTCACTTTGTGTAAAAAGGTCTACGCCGAATGTATAAGCACTGAAATGATTCTTTCAAACTGAATTCTGCTCTCTTCTGACTCTGTTGCTGAGATGTTTCACAATGTCAGGAATTCTGAATCATGTGTGATGTCAAAGTTCTGACCAATCTTCTTATCCTCCTGGACCATTTTCCTTTCCTCCTGAAACGCTCGAAGCCAGCGGATTTTCTCCTCCAGTTTTTTGGGCAGGAACAGATGGATCTCGTCCGTGTCTCTGTTGGCCAGTTTGAAGGCGTTCTTCACGCTGACATTGAAATCATCATCTCGACCGTCGATTGCGTCAACGACCTCATATCGATCCATGTCAATCCGCCCTTTATAGTAGAGGATATCCCGGCGAATGAGATCCTGCAGGCGGTGAAGACACGCTATTAGTACGTCTGTATTGAGTAAATGATGCCTGTACTGACAAACAATCCACACAAATCACTGATACAGTGAAGCTGCAGTGGATTCATTGATTTTTCTGGAGCAGCTACAACCAGCATGTCTCATAAATGCCCCATAACTCTCTCTGTACATCACAGACACTTCAGAAGCCAAAAGATTCATGCACACAATACACACATACCCAGCTAACAAGTGTAGGTTGTAAAACGTTTCCTTAACGTTTCTTTTTTAACGTCTTTCTTCTGAGCAGCTAAACTATGTGTAAAAACTACTATCTGTGTGTGCAATATCATGCTAAAGAGAATCTGTCTGTCTGTCTGTCTCTGTCCATCCGTCTCTCTCTGTCTGTCCGTCTCTCTGTCCGTCCATCTGTAGAAGCATCCCTTTATGGTCTGGAGAGAACAAGAGCTTGAATGAGGACTCCTCTCCTCTCGTTCTCTTACCTTTTTGCAGAGGACCATCTGATGATCAAACAGGAAGAAGATTCTGGTTTGGCTGCGTCCGTATGGTTGATATATCCAGGACATCTCCCCAGTGTACACAAGCTCTGAGCTCCTGTCCAGAATATCCTCACCCTGCAGTACGCACACACACACACACAGATGGTAACATATTAATCACACATTATATTAATCATACAAACTGTTACACACAATCACAATTAAAAAAAACTGAACATACATCGCCAAAATCTTAAACTGTAGCCTATGAAAACTTTCAAGGGCATTTGTGTCTTTATCCATCCATATCTTTTAGGCAAAAGATATTATTAAAGCTACAATCCATAACTTCTGCCTTTCACTCGCCATCTCTGTTTGAAACTGCAGGTGACCTCACACACTCCTTTACACATGCTGAAGTCAAGTGAAGCCTCAGTGACATTTCCCAGGAAATCAGAGCTGACATCTTTAATGATAAATCATTATTATAAACTTACCGTCGTGAATCTGACTGATGTAAGAAGACAGTTTGGAACCCAAATCTGTCATGCACTTGCTCAATAATGGATGTTTGTTTATTTTTAACCACAAAAGTTACAGATTGCAACTTTAAGTCCACATTAACGTCAGATGTTGAAAGTGTTGTATAAGACAGCGTGACTTTTGCAATCGTGCTGTTGTACTGAATATCAGCACTGCTACAAATACCTGTAATCTATTTCTCACAATATCAGTCACATACCTCCCAGTCCAGTACGGAGGCCTGCCATTGGGCGATTTTGTCGATGTTTTCAAGCCTTCGTTTGCGTTCGTTGATTTGCTGAGTGACATTTCTCATTACAGCCAGTGCTGCAGCCACATACCGATAATCACTGAGAGATGACGAGAGAGAGAGAGAGAGAGAGAGAGAGAGAGAGAGACAATCAGGAAGTGTCAAATTAATAAATGGACAGCAGATATGTCACACTATGTCATTCCTGATATTGTCATTCATACTATAACATATTAGTATGTTTAATACATGCACAGACACTAGTCTGGTGTCAGTGTGTGTGTGTGTACCTGTGTTCTTGTACTGTGTACTTCAGTAACTCCGCCAGCTGTAGAGGGTATTTGCAGATTTTCTGTACTGGCGTGAGCAGGTAGCCGTCGATGGCGATGTCAATCATCTGCTGGACCAATCGGCACGCTTCGAAGAAGTGCTGGTATCGAGCGTCTCTCATGAGGCGTGTGAGCTCCATGCAAGCGTCCACGTGGTTGTTACAGTATTCCGAGTAGATCCAGAATCCGTCTTGCTGTACACACAAAATACAATAAAAGTGTGTTTCTTTGACTACATGATGGCATTTTTGTGTGTTTGTTTGTGTACACACGTGTTCTAAGAAGCACGGTCCGATCTCACTGAGATGAGGCTCCTCTGTGTTAAACTGTTTCTCCAGATCTCTGACGAAACTCAGCTGGAATCTGTAAATGTCTTCGATATTCCCGAATATCACCTTCAGCTGATCGTCATTAAACATGTCTCTTCTCTTTTTACACTGACGCAGATACCCCTGAAACACACACACAGATTACATGACACATTACATTTGTGAGATATTAGTTTTTTTTGTTTCTGTCAGCCCATCCAAACATTAGATTAGATCAACATAAGATGCATTTAAGATATTAAAAAAAATCACAAATGAGCTTCTTTTAAACAGCAGTGAGATTAAATGGAGAGTCTCTTGCTTTTTCAAGATTTCAGTATTTGCTAAGTGGGTTTGCATGAGAAAGAGTCTTTGGAATTTCTCCTTCTGTGTTCCACAGAAGAAATGAAGGCATAGCTACCATGAAATTTCATTTTTGGTCGTACTATTCTTCAAAAGAACTATGAAAACTACGATGAACTACGAGCCTGAGGAGCTACAGAGAAAAGCAACGTCTGAGCAGTAACGTTTTTTAAACGTTTGTACGTGCTTCTGTGATCGTTACCTCACAGATGTCCTTCAGGTGCTTGATGTAATGCCGTTCTGTGCTCATGATCTCATTGATCACATTGGCTCTCATTTGATCTCGGTTCTGGGCGGGCTGGCCCAGACACAGGCAGTCGGTGCTGGGGTTCGGACTGGCCTCCGCGTGGCCGTTCTGCACCTCGTTGGAGCTCTCGGCAGCCTCGATCGCAGTGTTTTCCTCTTGATTGACCCATAACTACAACACACACATTAAGATAAACGTGCTGAACTACAAACCCTGTTATTATCCGTTCGAGTAATCTCAATAATTGTGCTCTCATTCAATTAGCATTTGGCTCAGAGCGTTCCGGGTTACCAGCATGACTGTGCTCATAAAAGGTTCTTAAAGTTATCTACATGGGGCTTTAAAAGCTTCAGGGGTTACGGGTATGTTGAGCGGATATATAAAGAGTCACAGTGCGCCCTCTGGTGGCACTAATGCGAACTACACTGTACCGAGTAAGGCTGTAAATAGGAAATCTGTTTTCATATCAGAATCTAAAGCTGAACATGTTCCACAGCTTACAAGATAAACACAAGTAAGTGAGGAGAGGGGAAGACAAGGAAGTGATACAGATGTGTACAGAACGCCTGCATGTACAGCTGAGAGAATCGTAGGTGATTTTATTTGTCTAGGTTATGTAACGTAACATTTGTTTTCCCAGGTGAGCCACAACTGATGTGAGCCCATGCATAGATTCACATGCCTGCACACCTATTCACACAATACAAACACAACTGCACACACACACTTAAAAATACCCCTGTTATTTCTTATCACATAGAGGATCGACTGACTTCAACTGTTTTTTTATTAGTTATTTTATCTCTCTTATTGTTTTTTTATTGCGCTGATAATATTTTATCTCCAATTCTATAGCTATTTCATATCAGTCACTGCATCAAACAAAAAATAAAACAAAATCTATATCTGATGAGCCACACTGCAGATGATTTCAGGTTTTACTGTCCTTGTGGGGACATTTACTCCCACAGAGAGAGCAAAATCTAATACACACTTTTACTGACCTGATCTGGAGTCAAGTGCTTGCAAAAAAACAATAAAATAAAAATAGAATCTCATGAATACACAAGTCTGTCACAGACTGTTTACCCTGGAACCATTCAAACTGTCTGTCTCTGTGTCTCTCTCTCACTGTCTCTCTCTCGCTCTCTCAAGCACAGAGTGTGCATCACTGTTACTAAATAGAGCAGCAGATATAATGTCTAATCTCTTGAAAGACGTTCCTCGCATTAAGATCTCATTAAAATCTCAAATTATAGTTGTATACCTAGAAATCTTTGCCTCAGTTCAACTTCTCAGTGATGCAGCCTCGGGCTCGCTGTCCTACCTCATCCTCATCAAAACAATGACTTCGTTTAGTGATCCTGCGGCCCGGGTACACAACAGTGTGTGTTCTTGTGTGCTAGATGTTACGGTTGTGTGTTTCAAAGCTGACGGATTACAAGAACAACACTGAGGAAGATGTCACGCGCACACACACGAACACGCTTCCATCTTCTCTTTCCTTCCTTTTAGTATCCAATCTATTTGAGCCTCTCTCGCCCTCTCCTCCGAGAGCAATCTGTATTTTTTTGTGTGTTCTTGTTTTCTGTCCCCTAATGAAAAGTGACGTCTGATTTTAGGCTTCATGACTCAACCTCACTGAACAGCGAAGAGAAACACAAGACACAGTGGAACACAGTTTACAGTGTTAAGATGTCAGCAGCTAACACTAAAGATCAGGATTCCCAGCTAACGGGGAACATTCTTAGAATGTTGGCTAATGTTCTCTCATAGTTAACAAAACACTTCTTGCAGTAACATTAGTAGAACGTTTTTTCAATGTTATATATCATTGTCAAACAGTCTAAGAACATTTAAAAAAAAATATATGCTTTTGTTGCTTAATGGAAATGTTCTTACAACCTCAAATTGTTAACTGGTATGCAGGTTACATAAATACAACATTTCTCAAACTCTTGTTTGTTTTTGAGTGTACTGTATTTTGCATGTGCATGTTAAACAGTTAAGGCTACAATATCACTTTATGGAAACAGTCAAACATTACATTAGCGTTGGTTAGAACCCAGAACCCTTATGCTACCACAATACTAACAAGTCATACTAACTATGTACTTGTCCAGCCAATGTATTCATTCACTGACCTACAAAATCTGACAGTGGCAAATAGAGGAATGAACTTATCAAAATAAATTGGTCACAAAATCATTTAAAACTGGTCAGCAAGAATGACTCTGCTCATTCAAATCACTTTCTAATGATAAATGATGTCACTCTTTATGTCCAAAACAGCAACTCAATGTGCTACTGAAATGACTGTTTAAATGATTTCTGGGCAAACAGTTTATTTTGTTTTAGAAATGAGGTACAGTCCGTCGCAGACCTTATCTCTGATCACAAACGCTAGAAAACAGTAAAAGATCAAGTCAAATTATTTGTGCATAAATTAATTCACAATCTGAACGAACCCTTCCTATTGTATAATGTATATCAATACACAGCAAGTACAGACAAATGTTAAGTGAAATGCCTCATTGCTCCCAGTAAACAGGTCTTGTACTACATTCTCAACTGCAGACTTACAGCACAATCACTGTAGATTTACAGACAGAATTCTGCTACACACTTCTGTACAAGCTTGAAAGTTTAAACGACTTCAAGTTCATCTGCTCCACTCGTCAGATCTCTCTGTAGATCTCTGTAAACTAAACAACTGACAGAGTTTTAAGATTACAAACTACATGCGTGGTGTTTCCTGTGCAGGCAGGCACAGTGTGTGTTGTGTGTGCAGACTGCGAGTAAACAGTGAGCGATGATGATTTCTGATGACACCAGAGCTCCAGTTCCCAGCAGGACCAGCGCCACCAACTGGTGTGTCAAAACACCCTCAAATATTACTTCTCCCTGTCTCTCTCTCTCTCTCTCTCTCTCTCTCTCTCTCTTTCCAACACCAAACACACACACACCCCTCCTGGTTAACTTTTCATCCTTTCTCAGGGTTGTATAAGAGATACCCAAAGTGTCAGAATAGAACCGTGCTGTACAGATTTAAATTGTGTGTGCGTGTTAAATATGTATATGTGGACACAGGTAATATTCTCTGTACAGAGATTTTCTCACACCTGTCACGACCGCGAGAGCATCTTACACCACCTGCCATCTGTGTGATTGTGTTTGGGGAGGAAGAGTGAAAGACAGCAAAAGAACTAAAGAATGCAATTCATGTATATACATGAAATAAAAGCACTCCAGCTTTACCGACACACTCCCCCTTTCATACACACGTCTCTATCCCTCCACCAGCGACCTCCACTAAAAGGGTTTGTTCATATTTCAGTGCTGAAAGTTAAAGCGACACACCACCAGCCGACTGCAGTGAGCTTACAGTTAAAACTGTCATTCCTGCACCAAGTGTCACCAAACGGAACAGCAGAAATAATCACTGTTTTCAAACAACACCCCCATCGTCACCATTTGTTGGAGAGAGAGTCCCACCTCAAACTCACACCTTTGGTTAAGTCAATGTTTTCATACTGGCTATTCAGCTAACAATTTTAGGTTGTAAGAACATTTCCCTAACGTTTTTTTAAAGTTATTTTGACTGTTGTAGGAACCTTCAAAACATCCAGTTTTTAGACACTGTCTAAACATTATGTCTGTCTGCTTGTTTATGAGAACATTATTCAACTATTTATTTACGTTACTTTTAACGTTATATATCATATATAACAAGTGTTTTTCTTAAGTTGTCAGAGAAATGTTTTAAAAACATTACAGAATAAATGGTAAAATAACATTCTTGTAACAAGCATTAACATCATATATATTGTAACCTAATAATAATAAAATGGTATGACATTAAATGTAACAACATTAATACAATGTGTAAAAAAACTGACGTTTTGAACGTTCCTAGAACATTAAAAATAACATTAACATTATTGTTACTGAATGGAAACTTTAAGGAAACGTTCTTACAACCTACAATTGTGAGCTGAGACTGACACGCCAGTCATCATTTATTTTAGTGAGCAGTGTGTTGATATTTAGTATTTGTGTGAATTTTAAGGATGATGTCTTAGATAATTTCTCTGTAAAATCACTGCCAAACTAACATAAAAGAAACAGAATTGTTTCACATGGTTACATGATCTATAGAAGGTTTGTCATAAGACTTGGATTCCTCTCTTTGGACTATGAAGAGAAGGAAAATAAAGTTTGACTGGACTGGGCATTTTTACCATGTTCACCCATTGTTTATATATCCCCCAATATTAAATAAACCTCAACAAATAGTGTCAGAAAAGGAAAATGGGTTTCATCATTAGATTTCACAATTATAAAAACGGACACAAATCTCAGTATTTTTGTTTCAGTATTTTCTTACAGACCCAAACTGGGCATAGAAAAAAGTTGCCATGGAAGCGAAGCTCAGCGACTGTGGCGGGAAGGAAACTGTTGGACACAGCGACAGCATGTGAGCGGTAAGCGATGGGATGCATTTAGCGGTCAGACGGTAAGCAGTGGTTTTATAAAAACGCACCTTAGCCGAGGCGTTTGTGAGGCGTGATGCAGCGACAGGGTTGATATATAAAAGCTGTTTGGTTTGAGGGTGGTGGGACTCCACCTTAGAGAAACAACATCAACACAAACAAGAGTTTGGGTTCAAACTGAAGGTCAATGGGAAGACTCTGACCTCTACTGTCTGATGCGTCAGAAAAATCTGTTTGAATTTTGCATTACTAACCTGGAAATGTGCCAACTAATTTATCCTGCGGATTAAAATGAAATTCTTCACCATTAATAATCTCTAATCATGCCTGTTTGTCATTAACACAGTTTCCTTAATCTACTATTTTGCTCCGTAACATTTCTTACAAGCTGTAATTTATATGCAAATAACACATTAATATGCAAATGATTATGTTGGGAAGTGTGTGTTAGACAGGTATGATGGACAGGTGTGTGTTAGACAGGCATGTTGGGCAGGTGTGTGTTAGACAGGCATGTTGGGCAGGTGTGTGTTAGACAGGCGAGTTTGTTGGACAAGTGTGTTAGACAGGTGTTTGTTATACATCTGAGTATGTTGGACAGGTGTGTGTTAGACAGGCATGTTGGGCAGGTGTGTGTTAGACAGATGTTTGTTATACATCTGAGTATGTTGGACAGTTGTGTGTTAGACAGGTACGCTTGGCAGTTGTGTGTTAGACAGGTGGCATTCGACAGGTATATGTTAGACAGGTAATGTTAACGTTAGACTCACCCTGACGAAGCTGGCCGGAAACCAGCCCTCCTCATCGTCGATTTGACCCCACCACCAGTCCTTATTCGAGGCATCCAATACCTTGATGACATCACCAGCCTTAAAGGCCAGCTCCCGGTCAGCCATGGTCACATGGTCCCATACTGCCTCAGCATTCACTACAGAACCCCCACTGACCAACTGCAGAAGAGGAGAGAGAAACGTCAAAGCATGAGATACAGGAGGAACTGTTATGAGACATCACAAACATCCTGGATTAACATCAAATGGTCACACACTGGCTTCTAGTTTAGAGAACTCTCTCAAATCCACACTGACAGGGGTGATGAGTTCTAACACTGCTGTGGTGCTACATCCTCTTCAACTTGCATGTTTTTTTTCCAACTGATTTGACTTGAACCTAAAAAAACAAGCCTAACTTCTTGCTCTGGCAACATGGAGGCTAGGGTGAATGTTGATTACTTTTGCTCCTCCCCCTACAGAGGGCATGTCCTGGATTGGTTGGCTAAGAGTCAAAGATTCACTTGTTATTCTGAAAGATTAGCATATTGTACGACCTTTGTTTTTATCCTCTAAGATACGTGTTTAAAATAGCATATAATAGTAAAAGTCAACAGTAATGATGCATGAACAGAATGGCAGCATTTCACAATACACCAAACTTCACAGTTGGCACAATGCAGTCAGACAAGTACCGTCAAACTCAGACTCGTCCATCAGATTGCCAGATGGAGAAGCATGATTCCAGAGCATCTCCACTGCATCCAAGCCATACATCACCAAGTTCAATGCAAAGTGTTGGATGCAGTGGTGTAAAGCATGCTGCCACTGGACTCTAAAGCAGTGAAGACACGTTCTCATATTAAACCATATTATAGATTAACAATGGGATGTCACTTTGTATGCGTTTGTATGCGTCTAAAGGCAGATGAGTGAATACTTATGACAATGTAGTGTATATGTTATATAACATATTCTGACAGCATTCCCTGTTAGCTGGGTCACAGAGCTATATCGCATGTGTGCTTGAGCAATCATGTCGTCCATGCGTAAGTAATGATGCATTGTGTTATATTTTGATTCCTTCAGAGAAATAAAAATTGTTAATTGATAATCTAAAATTGGTGACTAAGCGCCGGAGGGCAGATGATTTTAAGAATTACAATGAACGCAAATGTCAGTAACTTCTGTCTGTTCCCCCAATGAAGCTATGGTGAAGCATATGGATTCAGACTTGAAATATTATGCAATTACAATTAAATAAAATAAGTTTTAGGAACTGTTTTCATGGTGTTTTTTCTCATTTTTGGTGCTTAACCAGGCAGGACAATTATACGAAGCATGTCTATTTGTGTGACACAAAAGGACATGAGAGTAAGTCACATGCTTTTGGAATGACTGTTCTATGAGAGAGGGCATGTCTAGAATTTAGAGGGCAATTGTCTGTTTGCATGTGTGTATATGCAGAGGGATACAGTGCGTGTGTTTGCCCGGCTGAATACTGGTGTGCCAGCGTTCAAACAGTTTTCAGCTACTGGTGTCGTTGTGAAAATATGCTGTTTGCAGTCAGCCATGATTCATTCATTCTGCAAGCAAAAGTATCTGATAACAGAAGGTAAAGTGAAAAGTGTGGCACCCATGAAGGGACCGATCCAAAATGAATCAGTTATTATTAGAGTACAGATAAACCAGAGTCATGCTTTTATAAATATTATTTCAAAATTATTTTTTTTTAAATGTAAACTTTTTAATAAAGAAGAAATGACTGACTGCAACTTTCTTTTAGTTAAAATTGAACAAAAATCTGTTATTGAGACAGCACATGACGCAATCTCCGTATGTCTACCTGATTTGCATTTATAATTTGAGCGGTCGGGTCTGATTTTGTGGGAAAAGTCCATCTGTAAACAGAAAGAAGAAGATTCGGTTCACAGTTGTATGTCCAAGTACTGTAGGTGGTGCAGCGTTTGTAGCTTGTTGTTTAGAATGAATAACTCACAGTTTTACATTTCCAACAGAGATGGCAGTAGAGAGGCAAAAGTTACAGATTTCAGCTTTAAGCAAATGTCTGTCAGTGCAGTCGCTCAATGATACAACGTGCCCCTCTCTCTCTCTCTCTCTCTCTCTCTCTCTCTCTCTCTCTCTCTCTCTAAAGGGAACAGTAGGCAGGATTATGCAAATCAATCAGAAAAACTGCAGTGCAAGGGCTGTTTCTGTCCCAGCCACATCAGATCACACAGTGAGAACAGCTGATGAGGATCATGTGCAAATCTTAAACATCACAATTCATCCACAGTTCATTCTCATGTGAGATATTACTGCTGAAGGTGGCACTGCATGTAACAGAGATGAAGAGGAATTACTGCATGTAACAGAGATGAAGAGGAATTACTGCATGTAACAGAGATGAAGAGGAATTACTGCATGTAACAGAGATGAAGAGGAATTACTGCATGTAACAGAGATGAAGAGGAATTACTGCATGTAACAGAGATGAAGAGGAATTACTGCATGTAACCGAGATGAAGACTATCAGCCACACACTGAAATAATTATACTGCACACAAACACACACACACACATGAAGTAAAATGATGTAACAGCCCCAGAGATTATCCGATTGGATGAGGATGGCTTTAGCAAGAAGAAACAGTGTATTTAAGACAAAGTACAACTAAAAACAGCTAAACAGAGTAATCTGTTCAGAAGCAGCAGTGTGGTGACACTGGCATTGGAGGTCTTTGTGCTTCTGTGTGTGTCTGCGTGTGTGTTCTTGCTTATCCTTCCTCTCGTCACTTCTCTTGCCTTTATTCCTGCATGAATGAACTGTTCTCAAGAACATACTTCCTTCTGCTCACTCACTTACTCTTTATGTGAATGCCTCCATGAACACACATACCCAGCTAACAATTTTAGGTTGTTAGAATGTTTCCCCAACGTTTCCATTTAAGTAACAAAAATGTTATTTTAAAGGTCAGTTTTAGTTGACCTTTAGTCAACAGACTCGTTAAACTGATTGTCTCACAGGTTCATTGATTGAGCAGCTGCTACAATTTGTGACAAATCATTGCGCTCATTGACTGTCAGTCAAGGTTATTGTAGTTAAAACTGAAACTAAAACTTAATATCCTAAAGAAACGAAAATAAAAACAAAAACTATTTAAAAAAAACTGAAACTATTATGCAGTGTTTTAAAACTAACTAAAACTAATAAAACATTTTCCGCTTTTGTTTGTTTTATAGTAAACTAAACTATTGCCTGTGCATTTGAGATTAAAGTCATTTCTTCACAGTCAAAGTCATTTATTAACTGAAATAGAAATAAAAACAATAAAATTAATAGAGAAATAAAAAGAAATAAAAAAAATAAAATTAGCCAAAAACCTAAAACTAAATGAAATAGCAATTTGAAACTAAAAACTAAAAAACTAAATTTAAAATCCAAAACTACAAAAACGTTGCTGACAGGTTCTGAGACAAGACGGGCATGCAGGTCTAGAATTAGGCACTGGTGCATCATCAGGTATGACCTTGAAGCTCTTAAGGAAATTTGCAAACGAAACACAGCCTGGAGTCTGTTTTGTACATCTCTGGCTTTCATTCTGACCATTCTGTAATGAATGATAAGACTGCGAGAGACACATGACACCAGCTTTCTCTAGCAGACATCCCAGCTAACACGCAATGTTCTCAGAATGTTGGCTAATGTTCTCTGAAAGTTTTCTCAAAGTTATCATAAAACATTCTTGCAGTAATGTTGGCAGAATGTGTTTTTAATGATATATTATATATCAAAAACAGTATTCTTAAGTTATTCGTGGAACATTTAAAAAAACTTCAAAAGGAAGTTGACTGTTTTTGTTTAGCTAATGGAAATGTTAGGGAAACATTCATACAACCTAAACTTGTTAGCTGGGAAAACCTCATAAATTTACATCAATTCAAGTCTACAAAGTTTTCAAAAACATGCTTACAGTAACATTATTAGAATGTTTTTCTTGGAAGTTACGTTAATCTTAAGTAGTTAGTGTGACGTTTTAAAAAAAGTTACAGAATTAAACATTAATTCTGGCTTAAATAACATTCTTATAACCGGGCAAAAATGTTAATACCACGTCTAAAAAACATTTGAACGCTTCTATGACTTACAAAATAACATATTTAATGAAAACATCAGGGAAACGTTTTTACAACCTCCACTTGAGTTTCCGTCAACAACTAAAGAGCTTCGCATGTCTAGACACATGAATCGTCTGTTTAATTCAGTGTCACTGTTGCTTTTCCACACACAACACACAGCTCTGTAATTCACAGAGATACAGCGCAGCGCTCTTCTCCAATGAGAGCAGAGGATGCTGCCTCACCACTGACACACACACACCTGACTGGGGAGGGTGATTATGTAATGGCAGTACAGTGGGCTGGGAGAGAGAACTGGAGATAGCACGTGGAGAGAGAGAGAGAGAGAGAGAGAGAGAGAGAGAGAGTGCATTAAAATGCAGTATAAGAAAGACTCTCATAACCGCACACACAAACTCACATTTCCATTAATTCTCATAATACCCTGCAGACGGAGATAACAGAGGGAAAAAATGAGGCGTACAGACCGCAAAGTAACATTATGAACCGACGTTTTAAGGAACTGTTTAAGTACGAGCCGCTTAGCGCCACGACAACGCTTAAGCCCGTTCTGATATGAATCATCCCAGTAAAACATTTTGCACTTTCTTGAGGTCTAATTTTAGATTATAAATGCTTTAAACCTGTGCAGCTTCATCTGCCCACACGCTTCCTCAAACAAACACCACCGGAGAAAAGCACAGAAACCTCTCAGGCATAAAACATGCAAGAGATACGCGTGTGTGACACAGCTCCTATCAGCTCACTGTGTGTGTGTGTGTGTGTGTGACACAGCTCCTATCAGCTCACTGTGTGTGTGTGTGTGTGTGTGTGTGTGTG
>JAZGTJ010002125.1:0-25783 GCA_036877575.1 Botia almorhae
AGTTGATGCTTTGTAGTCCGTCATTGTTCTTAGTCCCTGCCACAGAGTCCTAGAGCCACTCTGTTGAAATTGTGACTCTATTTTCTGTCCGTAGCGCCGCTTTCGGCGGTTTTACACACCAGCCATAACAAAATAACTAAATATTTTTAGCCAAGTTAAAACTTTATTATATTACACGTTGATTAATATAATATCAGAGTCATCAGAATATCTGTTTACCTGCAAGTCCATCTGGTTTAAACTGATAAGCATCCTGGCTATAAAGCGCTCCCAGAATCCTGCAGGCACAAAGCTCATCTTAAAGTGTCGTTGTATGGAATTGTTGCTCTGCTGGCGAAATCCGTGAATGTCCAAGGCAGGTTTTGGGGGTAAAAGATGTGGCAACAGATAGCTATAGACATAATGAAAGGCAAATTTTAAACATTGTGACTAATCATGTTTGAAACAATGAACACTTAAAATGTAATATGATTTCCCATATCCAATCTAACTTGTAGCATGGGATGGTTTCCAGGGAGAAAACATAAGCTACTTGCAAATGATTTTTATAGTCTGATATTAGAATTAAGATAAGCTATAAGCATTGAAAACATTTTCTCACTTTAATCCCCATTTTGGAAAAAGGATAATTTATTATTCTTTTCTGTTACAATGCTGCTTTAAGAGGCAGCCGCGTACAGGATATAGGCAGCAGACGCCAAGGCAGCTCCTAAGGTTTTAGAACAGTGCCCATATTTTGAGCTGCTTTTACCTGTTGCTGGCGACTGGTAGTGCGATTTCAAACTTGGTCAGGAATTGGAAGTACTGCTCTTCAGTTTGTTCGGTAAATCCTGTTCCCACCAGCAGCATGCGCAGGTCCTGAGCCTTGATGACTCCGTTCCGAGCCACGGAGCGTGAGCCCCTAAGGTTGATTATGCGCTCCAAACACTCGGACAGCCACACGGCATCCAGGAAGTAAAGTTTACACAGCCCGTGGCTGGTGTCGGGGAAATGCAGGATGGTGCCAGTCTCAATAAGAAAACAGATTGCTGTGTCACAAAATAAAATGATGTGGTTATAATACTTGCTTGTATCTCACATTGATTATATGGCAAATTAAATGTACCAATGTATGATTATATACCAAAAATAAATAAAATCGGCATGAAATCAAAATGGACCGTTAACTTTCAAAATTCATCTGTGCTCATTAATTATTTAAAAACTTTCTTAAAATGTAATAATTTACTGTGCTATAAAATGCTGTGTAGTAATAAGCGATGTGTTACCAGTTTGCAGATCCTCATAGTCTTTGATATCACTGTCTGGTCTCTGCTCGATGATCTGCTCTAGTTCTAAGTCTGTCAGGTACTGAACTTCATCGGCCGCATCTCTCCTCTCACGTTCAAAGTTTATGGCCTCCTGCAGTTTCAAATAACTTTTGGGAATCTACAGAACACAGAAAAAACTGAATGAATTCAATTCTTAGCTTCTGTTTGAAACAGCCAAAAGAATCCACTTTTCAAACTGTGAACAGTTAATAAATTACACTGCAGCAGGGCCTTCATGTAGCATTTTTTGCATTTATTTTTTTCTTGTTAATTGGTTTAAAAATGCAAAAACAATTGAAAGTTTTGAGGTGGAGCTATGTTTGATGCTTCTCTTTCATTGTACTGAATAAACACAAACAATAATTGTGATTTAGGACATCTAAACAGTCTTAACAAGCACTAACCAGTCTTCCCACTAGTTTGTGACAGCTAGCCGGGTTGCTGATGTCCTTCATGGAGCAAGCAACCTGGAACAACAACCTCTTGAGACCGTCCATCCCTTCTAGAGTCTTACACGACACCTCACTGTCACACACACAAACGCACAAATACATGACATAAATCAAAACAAGGTAAACTCAACTTGATACCCAGATAGCAAATGCTAAAGTGAGTTACGATAAACTAACTGTAGATGTTTCCATGTAATATCGGGGTAGCCACTCGCCCGTGAACCTGAGGGGGTTCTGCAAAGTGCCAGGATGTACGCCCTCAGTGTGGCGATACGCTCCGTCCGAAATTTTGTGTCTATTAGGTCCAAATGTGTGCCAACTACCACAACAGCAGAGTTTGGGGCACGGGCCTGTTGATCCAAACAAATAATTTAAATCATTCACATCAGACATTTCCATCAAGCCAGTGGTTCTCAATTTTGGTGGTAGCACCCCCATTTAAAAAATAGAAGAATTGCTCTTCTCCTTACAAATCTGGCATGCACAAGATCATCTCTTTGTTAACGTTAAAACATCATACTGTATCCCTACAGAGAGGCAGAGGGGAACAATAAATTGGAAACCTCATTGGTTTGTGCACGTTTCATCACCACAGTAGCTTTGAATGCAAAACTGAGAGACTTGACAACCAGGAAAGTCTTTTGTGCCCCACACTTTAAGAACCACTGTTCTAAGCCAATAAAACATTTTCAGTTTTCCATTTACCCTCCTGACCATAGAGGATATTAACCTGTCATAAAAGTTTCAGAAACTTTTCTCACCTCAATATTGACCAGCCAGGACTGAAGGTTGGCCACAGCCTCCTCTCCCAAAGCCAGGTTCCAAATCACTATATACAGAGACTTGTCCGTGAAAAAACATTGGTTTACTGTTGACATTCTGGCGGGGCCGCCAATGTCCCACACGTTGAAGAACACCGAATCTATCTGTATCAACAGTACAATCACAGGCATTAAACTGCAGTGGCAACATCCTTTAATAAAACTATAAGGCATTTTAGGTTATGACACAGGATAGAACAAATTAATTTTGTTCTTTTATTAGGGGTCAAGTTAGGACACTGATATTGCTGTATGCTACTAGACCAAATTTGGAGTCTATTAAACCCTCAAGCACCATTAACAGTTCAAATTTTTGCTTATGTTTATGCTTATAACGTTTGACTCGTAAATCCTAGAAACAAAATTCATGTTGATTCCAACACACCCTATGAATTGCCATTTTTAATTTTCTGAAAAATCTACTCCCTAGAACATTTGTCCGATTTGCATGAGATTTAATATGTAGCATCTAGAGACACCCCTTACAAATAGGACACCCCTGAAAAAAATGAGGCTGCATGCACATGGCGCTGCACACCTTGGTGTGTTGCAGGTGTACCAAGCTGATCTGCTTAAGAACTAGATCAGGGGGAAGGGGCTTTTTTCTGCATGCGGTGGCTGAGCTGTGCTGCTCCACAAATTTAGCTCTCAGCGTAGGTATAGGTCCTTGTGTGATGCCTCTCTGCCAACGCAGGTGGAGCCAGAAAGAGGGCTCCCTGTCCTTCTTGGAGCAAAGTACGAAACGACATGATGCCAGACAGAGGAAGCAGGATGCTAAGGACAGGTAAGCTGAGGCTAGTGTGGTAGTCAAGTAACCCTGTCTCACTCCCTCTCTATTTTTTTGTCCTGAACAGTCACACAAGCTCTTACAATAGGCCATGACGGCTTGGACCATTGATGATTACAGCGGCCTTTCAGCTAGTAAGCTGCCCTTGTGGATATCGGTGTTTGGATGTTAGGCAGCCCCATATAAGCTATTTGTAGCTTGTCACTGGCAAGCTCCTTTCGGCTGGCAGTTCATTGGGTTGAGCTTTAGTCTCACTCCGAGTGACAGCTATAATGCTCCCTATTAGAGCCTGTGGCATGAGCCAGTTATACGCTGTTATTATACTATGAGACCTGGGTTCGAACCAGGTACCCAAAGAATAGGGAAAAACTGTGTCTTTGGTTTAAAGTCCCCTTGAGGATTGGTTTGTTGTCCATTTATAACCATCCTGGCCGGAGTAGCACCTGGAGAAAGGAATCTCCTGTGTTGCTGTGGTAAACTGGTGTTTACTGGTGTAACACCAGTCTATGGTGATTGTGCTCAGACCATATGGTAGCCGCTCACCTGGGCATGGTGCAGTTGGTATTGCATTCCCCATAGCATCAAATCAGATGCAATGTCGAGTTCCCTCAAAAGGGTTACATATTTAACCTTGGTTCCCTGAGAAAGGGAACGACATACACCTGTCTACGTCTCCTACAGACAAAGAATTTGATCACGCTCTACAGGTGCCCTAATATACTCACAAAGTGCACCTGCTGCACATCAAGCACTGCTGTGGGCCAATTATATCAGAAATTTAGAAACCATTTTTCCTATACATCATATTTTTCCCATCTTTTTTTCCATTAGATGTAATTTGATGCAGCCAAAATCCTTTGTTTTTACAGTTTTGCAATATATGCAATATATTTATTGAAGGTCTAAAATAAATAAAACAATATCCAAAACCTTATTCTAAGTATTATAAATTTCAATTATGTTTATAATCCTTAAATGTTTTTTAAAGAGGAAAATAATGGATAATTAAGAAATCTGCTACAAAATCTGTAAAATAAAACCTAATAAACAGAAAAGGCAGTGTCACTCAGTGGAAGAAAATGTGGTCACATTTGTTGGAGGTGCAGCGATTGAGACAGATCTCTGGAGCTTTATAAGATCACTGTATGTTTTTTTTCTGTCTGTGATAACTGTGTGAAACATTTTGTATGTGTGTTTTTAAGAACACGCACGTGTGAGTACCCCTGTGCTTTTGCTTGTCTGACAAAGATATTCTCTTGTGTTTTGTAAGTCTGGCTCTGACTCAGGGCTCACAGTGAGCTTTTAAACAGTGTTAACTCTGTTAAGAAATGTAATAGAGTCAGGGGTCAAAGTTCAGCTGAAATACCGGAGCTGCTACTCATTCATAGACCTTTGGGGTCTATGTTGAGAGGTCCCAGAGGTTGGCATTTTAATGGTTTTGCTTATTTTTTGGACCAGCTATAAAGATTTTCTATCATATTTCTGTCATAGTTGTATGTAAATGTATTTTTAAGCATTGTAGGAAAATGCATTTGATAGCATGGTCTTGAAGATGATCACACTGGGAATTCAGTAAATGGTTGAAAGAAAATCAGATAATTTTCAACATAAGATTGTTTCACTTGTCCTTAGTGTGTTTTTGGTGTTGCCCTTGCCAATATGAAGACAGCAGACAGGTTGACATTTATTTATATGGCAGAACATCTCCCAGCCTCCACTGCCGAAACCATCACAACCTTCAAGAAACAAATTAAAACACACCTGTTTTGCAGACAACTGACTAATCCCTAATACTCTGATGTTCAACCTTGTTTTACATATGTAAAAAAAGGCATCTACTGTTCGTCCTGTCCCTGCACTCAGAACTACTCCCACTTGTAAATGTTGCTTTGTAGACAAGGCTTGTTGGTTCTTGGGGCAAAATGTCAAATGCTCTTTCTCTTTGTAAGTTGCTTTGGATAAAAGCTGCTAAATGAATAAATGTAAATGCAAGTGTAAATGTCATTATCATAATCCTCTCTGTGCTAATTCATTCAGGGTGAATATATACACAAAAGTGTTTGTGAGAAAGTTCTTACAGCAGATTTAACTTCACTGGGTCTCTGCAGCTCCCAGCTGGAGGTGTGGATGCTGCAGTTGGTGTTTAGAAAGGGTGAGGCTTTACCCGTCTGAAGGCCCTCCAGCAGAGCGCTCTTGCCCTGCCGGGGAGGACCAACCACCATCAGCTTCAACAGCCTGCAGGGCTCGGCCCCACGCAGCTCTGCACGCAGGTAAGCCAAAACCGCAGCAGGACCTAAGACACAGATAGATAATATGTTGCTTCTCATTTCGCCTACTGGTACTATGCACTAAAAATAGATATACTTTTTGCGATGGCAAAAGTATAGTACATATGTATGAGTGCGTAGCAAAAGTTATTAATTTCTTGTATAAAAGCATTTGTAATTTATTTCTGTTAATTTTGTTGATTACAACTTTAATTTACTCTGCACTTTTTTTACATCTACCATGTAATTAATGTTACTTTACTTTAGTATGTTTTTACTTGTTGATTGTTTTTTGCTAATTTACTTTCTAATTTCCTTTCCTTTATGTAATAAAATGCACTTTTGTTATTTATTACTTGTCTGGTCTGTAAATTTCACTCAATAAAGTATTGATACAAGCAGTTCATTAAGTGCAAATTAAAAATTCACTATTTTACCCAATATTTGTGTGCTATGAATTTTTATGTTTTTTAGATTATTACATCATTAGTTTAGCAACACTGTTGCTGCCTGTAGAGTGTTTCTCCAAATCACTATCTTAGAATCTTAGAAGGTAGCCTCCTACATAGGCAGTAAACAGCATGTTAGCTCACCTCATTAGGTTTTAAAACCCAGCCATAAATCCCCCCTACCAAGTAAATATCTAGACAAATCACATCACTGTTATAACCCATTCACATAAGTGATATCACAAGCTCCAGTGAATCAGCATTAGAGCCCATCTAAATTCAGAGACCATCAAGCAGTTCTGCCCATGGTGTCATTTTGAGCTTAAATATCAGAACAGAGGTGAGCTGCTGGTGTGGCTTAAAATATCTTAAAAAATGTAATTACAGAAACTGAACACAATGGCTTTTCAAAAGGAGCATGCTTCTTTCAAATAAAGATGTCAAACACTTGGAAAAGACATTACTTGGTCTTTATGACAGTACAATCGAACAAAAACACAATGTTTGACTTTAAAAAAACAGTACAGCTCATTTAAATTACATACCTTCTTTCCCAAACAAACTCTGACAGCAATGCATCTGTACTTATGTATTATAGAAAATAATATTGGATAATAATTTGGAATTTTTTGTAGGGTAGACAGTTCTGGAGAGAACTGTCCAGAACATTTATACTGAATGCAATGATTGGATGAGCATTTTATTGTTCTGTATCTTCCACAGAAAATATATATTTAGACCATTTACTTAGTAATTGCTATTAGAATGTAACGAGACTTTCAATTAGCATAACAAAAAAAAGCACACTGGAAAAAACTGAATAAAACCGAATACTTGATGCTTTTATTAATTCCAGAAGAATATTAACTTAATTTGTATTATATCACTGACATTGCTTGTAATTTGTTTCTTAGTTTTTCATTATCTAGTTCTATTACTGTGACTGTTTACTTTAATAATTACCTCTAAAACTTTCAGTATTGTTTACTTTGTTTTGGTCTTTGATCTGTTGTCTTTATTTGTTCTCCAGCTATCTTATTATTTGTTTATTAGTTCTTTATTTTATTACTCACTTTTTACCTAACTATTTGAAAGTCAAAACAAGTTTACTCAGTAAATACTTAAAAGGCTATTTACTGGCTATATACAAAGACTGTAGTTTTAAAAAGGCACTTCACATAACTGGGACCTGAAAGACTAATATGGTCAGTGTTATACCATCTTTCATGACATCTGTAGGAACGTTGGTGATGTTCAGGTCTTCAATTTCCAGCTGCCACAGGTTGGAGAGCTGCCCAAGCTCAGTGGGAAGCTCCTGAATACCTGGATTACTACAGAGAGGAAAATTTGATCAAAGCTATGCAAGTCTAAACAAAATATGATTAGCCTGTTTCCTGTGAATTTCCAAACCAGAAATGAGGAATGATAAAGCTATATGAGTATTAGTACTGCTTTAACATCTAAATATGCTCTGTATGGTAGAAAAAGAAAACTTTCACCCACACTGTGAAACACTAAATCATCAACTTTCATTCAATTGTGATTGCTGTCTAAAGTGAACAATTTGAATATTCTACACAGGCAGTTGTTCCATGTGTTAAATTGCTGTTCTCCAGTAAAGCACAGAGCAAACTCAACAATTGATTGTAATTGAGTTTGCCATCAGCCTGTTGCTAAGTTAACTCTGGGATACTCTAAGAAAAACACACAATTATTGAGAAAATACCCAAATAGACTGTTTTATGTTGTCCGTATTTATTGGTATCGAATTACATTTATATCAATATTTCTCTTGCTTCCATCTGCCATCTCTAAAGTTTTGTTTTTCTGAGCGTGCTGCAATACATTATGGGATTGACTTTGGGCAAACAATATACTTGATGCTCACATTGCTTTGGTAACCTTCTTTATGATGTCTTAAAATGCTGCCTACACTGGCAGCCCACAAGGTTTTAGAACAAACTTCCATCTGACACAATAACTTAACTGAACAAATTATTGTAATAAAGATGTTTATGTTTAATGTAGTACAGTTTGATGTAGACACTCATCATTAAACATCTAGGTGACTTCCTACACAGCCACCTAGACTGTTATATGCAAAAACATTTTGCCCAGAAAACATAATTATAATGCTTCCCCAAAGTATTCGACAAAACTGGTATGCAAAGCTTAACCAATTATAAAAATGCTGCATACAAACAAAAGTCTTAAAGCTACAGTAGTCAAAAAAATCTATGGTGCAATAACCCTTTAACATTATAAGTGAAAAAATGCTACTTAAAGCTGCAATCCATAACTTTTTGGTTAAAACCAAACAAAAATCCTTTTATAAGTTCTGTTCATAAGCAGGTACATGACAGATAAGTGTTCCCTTATCTCCTTACCCCAAAGAGTCTGCTAAATGCCTAAATGTAAATGTAAACTCATAACAACAATTTTATAATAATGTTTTAAAATGTGTGCTGTTGTTTCCAATTTTGTAGAAAATGTCCAGCTGTAAACAGAAAGAAGATCCGGCTACTATATTGCATGTCCATAGATGGCACAGCGTTTTTTGTTCTTACAGCAGTTGTTTAGCTGTAATTTAACACTGTCATCCACATTAACAAAATAATTCTGCAAGTACCCTGCAATTTTATGTTTTAAACAGAGATGGCGGTATAGTGGCAAAAGTTATGGATGGCAGTTTTAAATATAAAATTTAGCCCCCATTTTATGCATACATTTTACACTTTAAACTGTATAATACTTGCAACAAATAATTCTGCAGTAGTTACACTGATCAACATCCATTCATTAGTGGAAAAAAAGTGGAGTAAACATGACCTACTGCTTTGACTCACTTGGACAGATAGAGTTCTGAGAGGTTCTTGAGTGCACATACTGAAGGCGGTACACACTCCAGCTGGTTGTCATTCAGGAAAATAACTTCCAGAGAATCCCGCAAAATTACAGGAAACTGAATGGGACAAACTGCCAAAAAATGCCATGGGAGTATGAGCACCCCAGTAAAAACATATACCGTACAGTAGAATAAATCCCTGGATATTATTGTATAGTCACAGATGACTGTGGTGGTGACCTAATGCAATGTAATACTTCAGTGACTCTACAGCAGAAGCTAATGTTGCTGCATAATAGACTTGGGTGGTACAATGATACCTTGTTACAGGAGATATGTGCTATGCTAAAAAGACTCTTTTTCCCTGATAGAGGGAATGAGACATTGTGTCAAAGTCGACACTAGGGGTTCGTTCTTGGGAGCCCAATTGCCTCCGATCTTTTGTATACAAAAACAAAGTCGCAGACGGTCACGTCCCCCAGCGGTGCAGTTCAGTACTGTGGCACGAGGGATACAACGTTTTGCTCCCTCTATCAGGGAACAAGTCTTTCATACGTAACCGAGACTTTTCCTTTCTGTTGGTCACTCGACGTTGTGTCGATGATGACACTAGGGGTCCCTATACGAAGCTCCACAGGGGCTGAACTGTGCTACATGCTAAGCAGAGCAGACGCAGGCAAGCTGCCGCGTGCCTCGTAATGAGTGCTTGCGCTACATCGCAACCATGCAGCTTGTGAGTAAGGTCTTACCAAACAAGGCCTTACCAAACAAGACCTGAGCAGTGGCCAACAGCAGCACAAAGCTGGGACAGCATTCGCCCCCCTCTGATGATGGGGGGAACACTACAGAGACCACATCCTATAATAATAGGTGCCATACAACATATGGACATACCAAACAGGAGTACACATATGGGAAACTACTGAGAAGGATCTCCCTATCTGAGGAGAGGGTGTCTAGACTCAGCAGTGAGGTAGGGGAATCCTACTGAGGGGAAGACACAGAGTTTAAATGACCTTAGCGGGAGCAAACGATACACCTTCCCGGTTGGCATCTTAGTCGGCCTGCAGAATGCGGGTCTTAAGATTTTAAAAACCTTGCAGAGGTAGCGTGTGTAGCCAGCCCTCAGCTCTGCATATGTCTGATAGCAAGGTGCCCCTAGCCATGGAAAGCCTTTCAGGACCACAGAGAAACCCCAAGAGGGTATGAGGCAATGCCTAGGAGGATTTAACCTCCTGGTGCCTCTATGGAACCTAACGACCAAGTCGTGCCACCACAAGGCCTACCTCCAACGGTGTAGTGGTGAGCAGAAAGGGCCGCCACGTAGACCTTAAGAGTTGAGGGACGCAAAAGTCTCTCCAGGCTCTCTTGGAGAAAAGATAGCACAATGCTGATCTGGCACCTCTGTGAGTCCTCTCCACGAGAAGAACAACAGTTCGCGAAGAGAACTTAAAGGCATAGAGCTGCCTAGTAGAGGGACCTTTAGCTTAAGTGATGGTGTCAAGACCCACTAAGTCCAGACATGAAGATTCCAAAGGTCTGGTCTGGGGTGCCTGAGCATGCCCTGCCCCTGAGTGAGAAGGTCCTGGCTCAGGGGAATGCGCCAGGGGTAAGTTGCATTCTGGTTGGTCCAGAATGGAGCCACCAGGAAAACCTGGTGCCGCTCCTCCCTGACCTTGCACGAGGCTCACTGGAGGAAATGCATACTTATGTAGATGTCGCGGCCAGTCGTGTGCTAAAGCATCCGTGATGAGGGGGGCCTCGGACAGGGAGTACCATAGCGGGCAGTGGGTCGGCTTGGCAGAAGCAAACAGGTGTACCTGGGCTTCTCCGAACTTCTCCCAAATCAACTGAAATATGCGAGGATAGAGTCTCGACTCTTCCCAAGCTGAGATCTGCCGGGACAACGGATCAGCTGTACCGTTGAAGTGACCCGGGATGTGAGTAGCCCGCAGGGACTTGATCCACTGCTGACTCCAAAGGAGGAGGCAACGAGCAAGCTGTGATGAGCTGTCATGCTGACCGAGCTGTCACGTGACCAAACACCCCCCTGGTGGTTGATATAGGCCACCGTCGCCATGTTGTCTGTCCGGACCAACAAATGTCTGCCCTGGATCAAAGGTAAAAACTTCCGCAGGGCAAAAAGGACTGCCAACAGCTCCACGCAATTTATATGCCAGCGCAGGTGGTGCCCTGTCCAGAGTCCCAACACTGCGTGCCTGTTGCACACAGTGCCCCAGCCCGTTCGATTAATCGTTTGTAATAACCACGTGTCTGGATACCTGTTCTAGGGGAACACCTGTCCATAGGAATGACAGGGGAGACCATGGGCTGAAGGTTCGGCAACATTGCAGGGTGATAACCACCTGATGTACACCGAGGCACCAGACTTGCCTCATGACTCGACCGTGAAGCCAGTGCTTAAGTGGTCTCATATGCATCAACCCGAGCGGGACTACCCCCGCCGAGGATGCCATATGCCCCAGGAGACTCTGAAAAAGTTTTAAGGGGACCGCTGGCCTGTTCCTGAATGGATGCAAGCAGGCAAGCACTGACTGCACTCTGTCCTCTAAGAGACGAGCTGTCAGTACTGGTATGCACGTCCCTCGAAAGCAAACTGAAGAAATGGCCTGTGTATTTCGACACTTGGAAGTATGTGTCCTTTAGGTCTATGGATTGCTTAATTCAGGGCACGCAGGTCCAGGATTGGACACAGCCCACCCCCTTTCTTGGGCATGATGAAGTAGGGACTGTAAAAGCCCTTGTTCATCTCGGCTGTTCTTCATTTAGTTCCCTTCGTCCCGACCCCAGATACCAATCATTAAGCTGCGAGCACTCAGGAGAGGGTGGAGGCTTCCAATCCAACCCAATGCTCGCTGCCGCCCGAGATAGCACCGCCGCTAATGCTGCTCTTCCCGGGCCCCACCCTAAGAGAGCGTCTCAGAGAGAAGCAGTGCTCCCTCAGATGACCAACATTGCATTATCCTCATGAGTCCCGAAATGAGATAGCAGCCTTGTAAACTCTACCGGCTGGAAGGAGTGTAACGGGGGCTGGGAATTCCCAGAGGGTTGGACCCGGGGGATTATCTCCCAGGGTATCCCCCATATCTCTCCTGGCGCTTTCCAACCCGGTCCTCATAGAAGAACCAGGATAGGAAGCAGCAGGGAGGACGCCCGCTTCTCAATGAAGCAGGCGAGCCGTGACCGCAAAGTTATCATGGTCATGTTCTCGAGAACATGAACCATTCACAAAAGGTCGATCCACGAGATACTCAATGCACCAATTGTGACCATCTGAGGGAGCAACAATTCGGCCACATCCAGTACCACAGGGGTGGAAGGACATCTTTAGAAAGACGCCACACGACTGTGAGAGCAGAGGAGAAAGCTCTTTAGACTCTGTGACTGCCCTGCTAAAGTGCCCAGGGGAAGTCTGACTGAGGACAAGGCAAACCACCGCTAATCGCACTGTAATACACAGCATTCATAAAAAAAGTCAGTTTTTTTCCAGTTATATAAAGAGGCGTCAGGACCCACATTCGTGACTCCAAAGAACAAAATCTAAGTGAGTGTTGCATGCCAGCCCGCTTACATACCAAATTCCACTCACCTTCATTGTTTTTATATAAAAGATTGGAGGTGATTGGGCTCCCAAGAACGCACCCCTAGTGTCGTCATCGACATGCAACGTCAATTGGTTACAACGTCAACGTCGAGTAACCAACAGAAAGGGAACCATTTATACCCTGTTTTTATGTCCGTAAGGGCATTATATATTTTTTTTAGAGGGACACAATGCAGTAAAAAATTTAAATTGGTCAAGATTAAGAAGAACGTTTTAGTAAGGTATTACTAACAAGGTATGCAAATTACTGTAGGTATTAGTTTGTGGCTTTAAACTTGACCCACCATAATTTAAAGTGAGAAATGCCCATTTAAAAAAGTAGTTTTACTTCTTTAAGTTTAACGTTTAACTGATCATTCAGTATAAACATATCTTATTATTTATTTCCATCTGTTATATTCTGATTTATGTCCATCAAATTCCAATAAAAAAAAAACTAAATCAAATAAAATACATTTAGTATTTAATTCATTGGATTATCCAAAAAGCACATCGTTATTCAAAACATACACTGTATTTTTGTAAAACTTTCCAACAAAAATAACTAAAATGTTATATATGCTATTACTGCCATTGGTTATTCTGTATCTACTCTCTACTAAGACAACTGGTAAACTAAACTATTATAAATGCATCTTAAGAGGGGGTTTAGACAGTAATATTCATAAAAAATTAGAACTTCCATAATTTTACCATGATTTTTTACCCTATTTTTGACATATAATAACAATCCACACACACATATCACAATCTCAACATAACATTATTAACATGGTGATTGTTTTCACAGTTTCTCAGTGGTGACTTTGGTAAGATGACTTGCTATGTAATTACAGTGTTACACTGTGATGTGCCGTGGCAACATAACAACAGTGTCTGTATATACTGTACCTGGCTCTGGGTCCCTTTTGTGCCACGTAGTGAAGAAGGCCAGTTTCCTGGTTTTGGTTGGTTCCCCTGTCCTTTAAGAAAAAGTACATTCCACAGTCTATATTGCTACACAACAGTAAGGACCATGAAAATGTATTAGTGCTCAGGTAGAACTTTCTAGATTCAAAACTAAAGACTTCTATGTGTGTAAATAAGGCTCTGTTCTAAAACCTAGTAAGCTGCTTTGCTGTCTACTTCCTACATTGTAAAATGGAGTGACCAATTTGTCCTTATAAGAGGCCAATTTGGAACGCTACACACAGGAAGAAAACTCCATATGTTAATACAGCCTCTCACAGAGGAACAACACAAACACTTTATTACAACACAGCTTGCTGTTAACATTTATCTAAGCTAACAACACAATATTCTAATAGGCACGAACTTCTTACAGCTAGTTTTAGTATTAATTTATCTGATAATTAACATTTCTCTCATTTTGTCCTGAATCTTGAATGGATGGATTTTTGTATGTTTTATGTGTATAGCCTTCTCTGCAAAAAATACATGCAATGCTGGCTTAGAATTTGATCAAAGTGAGGTATCCTGATTATGCCATATACCTTATAAAGCAACCATTTTTTGGGGTGTGTGCATATTATATGTAGCCTGCTTACTAGATTTGGGACAGAGCCTACACATATGTGTGTTTGCACTTGACCTACTTCCCCAATTGGTTTCTGGATAGGTCTAGTGTTCTGAGATTAGAGCATTTCCATTTGTTGGGAGTGGGAAGAGCAGAGATTTGATTCCCACACAACTTCAGAGAGACAACAGCCTAAAACACACACACACAGAAGCACACACTGTAATCTGTCTGACTCAGACACCTGGAGGTTTACGCATGTTTCATTACTCTGTAACTGCACTGGCCATTTTGCAATGGTGAACTTGATATTATGGGCACTTGTAACACTTAAAACATATTTATTTCTGTTATCTCAGGAAAGAAGTGGAAAAACATGTATCCCTACAATCCAGAAATGGTCATGACAAAAGTTGTTGTTTATACCATCGCCACCTTATGCTTCTCAGAAAACAATACATAGTGGTCTCATGACTTTTATTCAGAAAATGATTTAGGAAGTTTGTTTGATGTACAAGTTTGATGTAAATCACTCAATGCATGCAGACGATACGAGACACTTCCTGTTGAATTTATTGCCATAAATTGATTGCCTTACCAACAACATTTCAGATAGCAACAATCCATTCATAATTTAACATCTTCAATATCTCTCCTTTTTCTAACCAAGTTTGAAGTGACTTGAGTTAATTTATTGGAACTCTTTTAAACTCTGTGGCATACTTCCTTTTGCCAGTTGGTGACGCTATGACTGTGACTTACAATAGCCACTTCTATGTCATCAGTCCCTAGTACCAAACATACAGCTCAAATTTGAACAAAATAACTAAATTCACACAGCAGATATGAGCCACTTTCTGTTTTCTGAATTGACAAAAAATCCACATACAATCGGTTGTATGTACAAAATGGTTGAATTCCTGTTAAGCTGAGCTAATAAATGTAATTTCGAAAGTTGTCTGGCTTTCATACAGGTACATGTGTGCATTAATGAAATATACACCATTTTTGTGCCCATGTGCCAGCCTTTGCTCTGCCCTAATGGCCAACAACTCTGACATGTGTGCCAAGTTTTAGGAGTTTTTAAGCATGTTAAGGAACCAAAAAGCCCTGAAAACCTTTAAAAAAAGATTTTAAAAAATCCTATGGAAAACAACAGGACCCTTTGCACTTTCAGTGACTGGTCCAAATGATGAAACACCATCTCTTCCCACACATTGTTCAACTGTACAGGCTTTAAGCAGTCTAGTTTGCCATCTCCCTCTAGCCTTTTCTCCCACTCGTCTTCATCTGGCTTGTGACCTTGCAAAAATGACAACAAAGCTAATGAAAAACTCAACTATCATAAAGTCCCTATGACTGTCTGAGTTGTTCTGCCCATACGTTTGTAAATATTCATGACACACTTGGGATCTTTCATGTTTACTTATTTACTAATTAAACTATGATTATCAAATTATCAAATCTTTAAACTTTTTCCTTGATTTACTGATGTGTCTATTTCTGTAACAGACAGAAAGCACACGCAACGTTCGGATGTGGTAAAAAAAATATTACTTGGAGTACAGCGCCATCATGTGGGAAAGATAAATTAAACAAAATACCACTATAGACCTTGACTAAAAATGCTTCTATTTTCCAGAATGTCTTAGTATTTGGTATGCCCCCTCTTCTGGCTTTAAAGAAAGAATGCACTCAGTTGCGCATTGACTCCATATGTTCAAAACCATATGATCCATGATCCCAGCAAGAGGGAGATTAAAAATGTTAGCACGGTGGCTTTCTTACACTGGTGGAGACCCAGAACTGTTAAATCCTTACACACAGCGCTGGTCATTTCTTACCTCCAGCTCAAAAATGTATGAGGGCAGCTTCTTCAGGCTGTTCTCAGATAAGTCCACCTCCCTCAGATGAGTCTTCCAGAAGATGGAGATAGTGTCGGGGAGAGTCTCTATCTGGTTGTTTGAAGCTTTACAGATTTTCTGTGAAGTACAGTAGCTTTCTCTTAGACATTGTATTATGGAAGTACCTTGGACTACCTGCTACAGTAAATACTGTGCTCAGTAAATATGGTTAAAAACACTGGATGTACATCACAACGTTTTTTGCAGAACAACACCCATATTGTCCAACTATGAACTATGTATTAATACCTGTAAATTACTACATCATTAACTTTATGAAATTTGTAAAGGGAAATTATTGTGTCAAAGATATTTTTATTATTCAGTAACTGCTTTGCAAAAAGGTACCCTGGGCTGTCATTATCACTATAAAGATTTTTCATAAATTCTCTTTCAGAATTCCACGGACAAATACTGACCACCAACAGGTTTAAAAATTACATCATTGTAAAAATATAACAACATACTATAATTTTCATTTTTGGTGAACAATTTCTTGATTTTTGAAGAACTGTTAACTGCAATATACAGTCCACATATTGTGTGGCACTGTCAGATGTTTAATGTAGAAGAAAGCAAACAGCATTTGATCTTTTAAGGCATTGGTTTAGCAGGGGTGACCTACCAGTGGACAGGCCCAGGGGTCCGGGAAGCTGGTCAGTTTGTTCCTGCTGACATTAAGGCTGTTAAGAGACTTCAGACAGTGCAGTATGGAGCAAGGGAGCTCCGTCAGGTTGTTGTCTGATACGTCCAGCTCCTGCAGTTTACGGAGGCCGATCCAGTTAGTGCCTGCTGGAAAACTGAAAACTGATTTCGCAGGAATACAAACACAGATCTGTGATAATAACGTGACACTGAATAACCAGGCTGGGTAAAAGTATAGTTGTTTTACACACCATATCCAAGAAACACAGGTGCTTAACTGTTTAGCACAGTGGCCTCTAAGCCACATTTTAAAATACATTGGTGTCACTGCATCATAAACAAAATATCAAACCAAGTGGCATTTATTTTAAACCAAGCAGACTTTTAGGTTTAAAATTGTTAAATAATATATATGCTAGTCAATTAAAAACAAAAAACATTTGCACTGTAAAAACAATGTCATCAATAATAAGGAATTCATTGCAACAGGCTTTTAAATTAATTGGTTATTGCTGCAATCCATAACTTCTGCCTCTCTATTGCCTCCGCTGTTTGAACTATAAAATTGCAGGTTATTTTAAATACTTTAATTATTAAAGTATTTAAAATAACCTGCAATACATTTAATACATCTACCGGCAAACTGGCATTACTTTCAAAATCAGACCCAACAGCTCAAAGTATACACCATTAATGTAGCCTTACCGTTGCAAATTGGTGTAATGTATTTTGTGAGTGTTTTGACCTGATAGACTGATCTATTATGTACTTGCTCAATAACTGTTTTTTTTATTTTAACCAACACAAAGTTATGGATTGCAGCTTTAAAATTACTTTTTAGGTTACACGAGATTCAAAAATGTTTAAATCTTTTTAAATATAATTTCTATAATTTTTGTAGTTTTTAAGTTGAAATACTGTAAGTGGAATTTTTTACAGCGTGGACTGTTACAACCCCAGCTGGTTAGATGTAAAAAAGGAATGTAACAATTAAAACTGTCAACAGTTAGTAAAACAGGTTCATAGTTAATGTGATGCACTACTCTTTCATAACATCTGTAATTATCAGTTTACACCTGTGATTATTAGGTGTAAACTGTGGGAACTACCTTCAAACATCCACTATGAAAATCACCAATGAAAGTTGGTACCACTTACTTTGATATTTTGTTTTAAATCAACAACGATATATTAAGTGTCTTTTCTGTCCAAACTATATAAACACACTATTACAGCTTCATTTAACTTTGTTAACTATATTAAGCCATAGCTACAGGAAATAAATACATTGTTAACCTATTTTAAAGCCGAGGGGTCCAATTAGTGCATTTTACATGTTGAGCTCTGCTTTTACTAGACCACAAATTATACAACCATTTCATCTTTTAGGGGTATTAAATATTCACTCATTAAGCTCCAGATACAGTATCACACATTTACAGCATTTGCATTTATTTATTTTGGCACTCATTTAAGGATTATTTCACTCCTAAACTCATTCAACCCATATGACACCAGTATTACTATGAAACTGATTAAATATCTGTTTTTTTTATTCAGTGTAGTGTTTGTTCTGCTCGTTACATGAAGGCCCAATGAAGGAGGCCAGTGAAATGGAGAGTAGGCGAAATGCCATGCAACTGTCAAAAGCAAGCAACAAAGAAGTGAAGGGCACATCTGAGCGCCGCCCACAGAGAATACTGCCACTCTACACGGCCCACATCACCTGTGCCAGGATCTGCTACTGCGTGTAGGGAGTGAAAGAGGGTGTGTGTGTGTGTGTTAATAAGAGAGAGTGAGTGTGTGTGTCTATATTGGTATATGTGGTTTACAAGGACAAATATGTACGTATAACGTATAACAGTGTGTGTACGTAAAATTCCTCTGTCCTCATAAACCAAACGGCTTAAAAATATGTGTGTGTGCAAGTATGTGCGTGTGTGTGTGTGCGTACCGTTGGGGATGTTGAAGAGGCTGCTCAGTTTGTTCTTGGCTGCAGAAAGCCGTTGAATCCGGTCGAGGTAAAGCAAACCAGCCGGGAGATACTCCAATTCATTCTCACATAAATTGACATGACATAATCTACAGAGGACAAAATCCAAGAAACAAGATGAACTTATTACATTCAGAACACCTGAGACTCAAACAAAGATTTTATTTCTGGTTTCCTGTTATCATGACATAAAAATCAGATCTTATTAATAGCTCCTAACATTTCTCCTAGGCAGGAATGAAATAAATAGCAGAAGAAACATCTGTTTCTCAGACATTTTTCTGTGAAAAAAAACCCTGAGAAATGTCTCTCTTTGCTGGAGTTTTAAAACTCTCAATCTCTCAAACTGCAATGTAAAAGATCAGAGAATTTAATACAAATCAAGCATTTCTTATTAAATTCTTCAAAGACTAATTTATCTGAGCTTGACAAATCAAACAATTCATTTTATAGCTCTACACTCAACAATTTCCTTATTTATATCCATTATTTTTCTCCTAAGAAATTTTACACGGTTCCCACGACATAGGACTAAAATATTTTAATGGGTTTTTCCTGGTTTGTGGTTACTGCACAATAATTTTTTCCAAAAAAGTTTTCAAATAATGCTTTTTCAAACATCTTTTGTCTTATTGTCTTTTAAATACATTGTTAAATACATTTATTTTTTTACAAAGCTATAGGGAACATTGATGTTTAGAGAAACTTCTGAGATGTTTCTCTAAACATCAAGGTATATGAGAAGTATATGAAACAGCTACAAAAACATAACATAAGAACTCTTTATAACATAACATTAAATCTCCTGAGATCTGAGACCTGACCTTCTGAGCAATAAAATGTTCCTCCAGGACCTAGCTAAAAACTTTAGGCTGTAAGAATGCTTCCCTTACATTTGTCAGCTTGGTTATAAGAATACGCTTTAAACAAGTTACACAAACAACTTAAGAATAACGCTTTTGATATATTATATATAACATTAAAAATGTTACATTTAACATTTTTGAGAATGTACCCTGACACCTGGGGAGGCCTTGATCAGAGCACATATAAAATAAAACAAAGAAATACAGAACTTACCTAGTTAACAGGGAACATTCTAAAAACATTAGCAAACATTTATTAAATGTTCTCTTGAACTTGTCAAAAAATATTAAACATTATCCAAAAGTTCTTGCAGTAGCATTAGTAGAACATTTTTCTAACATTATGAGAGTAAGGTTTGAAAACGAAATGGAAACACCTCCCTGATAATGAAACCTAACAGCTGTTACCATTTTGCAGTGAGTCCAGAGACAGGTTAAAACGGGGCTGCGGGAGAACGAGGGCGTTCGGGGAGCAAAGCTGAGGACGAGACTCAGAGCCAAGAAAAATTTTGTCTGATTTATGTTTTGGACGCTGAAAATCCCTCTTAATTTTTTTTGTCTTGCTTGACACATTTTCTTTGTAAAACCCTAGATCAAAAAAAGATCGATTTCTGCTGGAGCCGCTCTCTGACCTTATCTTTTCAGATTTACACCAGGAAGACACGCAAGTATCACAGTGGTGCCGAAACCTGGAAGGATTATTATTTTTTTAATACACTAGGAATACGCTGCCATGGAGTCCGCACCGCTGGGTGAGCCTGTCAAGTCCCTTGAAATCTCCACCATGCACAACACCAAGCTCTCCTGGATCTGCGTGAAGATCAAGACCAGAGGTTTCACTCCCTGCTTGAGGGGCAACAGGAGGATCGGCAGCTGCTACGATCTGCACTGGCTCAAGGGGCTGGTGGCCCTGCTTCAATAAGCGGCAACCCACCATCGCACCTTTCATTTGATCATTGGGCAGTCCGACTGGCCCCGCTTTTGTTGGGAGAGTAGGTACTTCTATTATTGCCCACTTCTAGTTCTAAATTACTCACCATTACTCGCTTGATTTTATTCAACACTGAAATTGATGAAGGGATATTGGCAAATACCCCCAATGCCAAAGAGAAAACAGCCTTTACCATGCTGCTGACACCAATTTGTTACGCTTTCTATTGGGGCTGTTTGGGGCACCGGCCACGTTTCAGCGCCTTATGGACCGGGTCTTATGACCACATTAGGCATATGCAACACCTACGGTTGTCTAGCGATCCTAAAGTCTCTGCGTGTGGCGGGGCTCACAGCCCCCTCTAAGAAGTGTGCAATTGGATGGGTGGAGGTACAGTATCTGGGTTTCCACTTAGGACATGGACAGGTGCGGCCCCAAATTGATAAAACCGCAGCTATTGCAACCTGCCCGCGCCCTAAGACCAAAAAGGAGGTGAGACAGTTCCTGGGGCTGGCTGGCCACTATAGGTGTTTTATAAACTATTCGGACGTCACCAGCCCCTTGACTGATATCACTAAAAAGGGGGCTCCACTCCAGTCCGGTCCAGGGGACCGAGCAGTGCCAACCGATATTTACCCTGATTAAGGTTGCACTGTGTTGCAGGCCATTGTTACATTTACATTTACATTTACATTTTACACTCTCCTGACTTTTCTCTTCCTTTTGCTGTATATTATATACAGCAAACTGTATATACTTTATATACGACTGTATATATTAGTCTCCATGAGAGCCTAAATACAGCACCATCGAAAAGGAGTGTTTATCCATCAAGTGGACGGTCCTCACTCTTCTGTTGGGATGGGCCTTCACCCTCTGTTGGGACCATGCCCCGCTCCAATAGCTCTACCGCATGAAAGATCCCAATGCCCGGATCACCTGTTGGTATTTAGCCTTACAGCCCTTTCAATTTCAGGTGGTCCATAGGCCGGGGGCACGGATGGCTGTGGCTGACTTTCTTTCCAGAAATTTGGTGTGGGTGCAGGCCGGATGGCTCCCCGGCCTGAGTCGGGCGGTGGGTCTATGTGGAAAGCGGGGCGTGGTTTCGACGTCACTGCCGGCAAAGAGTAAGGTTTGGAGACGAAATGGTTAAGGGAAACGCCTCCCTAATAATTATTATCTTTCTACATTTTTAACACCATGAAGACACGCAAGTGTCAGTTATATATCTACATATCAACAACAGTATTTTTAAATAGTTAGTGAAACGTTTAAAAAGTTAAAGAATTTAAAAAATATTTGAATAATGTTCTAAGCAATAATGTTAACATCTAAACTGGACATTTCTGAATGCTCATAAACTCTCAAAATAATGTTTATAGCATTTTGTTACTAAAAGGAAATTTTACGAAAACATTCTTACAACCTAAAATTGACAGTTGGGTTGTGTCCAAGGCTTTTTATTCATACATTGCCTGTGTTTATGTATATGTGTGCTTTGTGGACCTGCTGCAGATGATCTCCTGAGATGATGTTGGGGGGGGCAGCTCTTTGAGCTGATTGTGGGAAAGACTGAGTGAACACAGGTTTATCAGACCCCAGGGCACCACAGAGGGCAGAGAGGTCAGACAGTTATAAGACAGATCCAGAACTGTGATGCGAGAGGAAACATCCATGAACCAGTCCAGATCCAACCAGGGCAGCTTTAGACCTGACCAATTAACATGCAGAGCCTGTGGATGAGGATATTACACAATGACAAACCAAAAACTACATTATAATTACTAATATAACATACTAATTTCATTTAATGACTCCTTAGTAAATGCTTTCAACTCCAACAAGACTTCCCCTAAACAAACATCCTGGCAGCGACTTTCCTAGCTGGGGGAATCAACTAAAGACTCACTGCATGACCTAATTGGTACTGATCATAGTAAGTTTTAATTCTGAATGTTTACCACACTATTGGGTTTATTTACAATATGTTTATTGTTTATAAAGAATAAAGCTGGAAGATTGTTAATTTATGAGGTGACAGGCATGTGTGACAAAACTACATTTTCCATTCTTTATTGTGACAGCCCAAGAATGATTAAACACAAAAGGACCAATAAATCATCATACACACACATCCTTCATTTTGTTGCAGTAGAGGTGCAAAAAGCTTCCTGTCTCTGATAGTAAGTGAAAAGGAAATATAAGTGTGTTTAATTTTATTCCACCCAAACACACATCCTACTGTAATTACTATCTTCTACTACTAACTTCTGTCTTTGTCTATGAATCATCATTGTGTGTATAAATAAATCTGCCTTGCCTTCTTAAAGATTTATTTAAGAAAATTCTACTAAACGCAAAACCTTATTTGATTGTTAGTGGATATAAGGCTGTCAGCTCTCTCCCTGTGTATCAGATTAAAGAAAAAATAAAACTCACGAAGAGGAATTTTTATTAACACAAATACTTCTGTAAAATAAAGCCACAGCATTGTTCGTCCAGCCCCTATTTCATACATTTTTGATCCTTTACTAATCACTGACATAAAATCCTACCATGGCAACTGCTGCCAGTAAAAACATTATAAGACAAACTTTGCTTTATTAAAAAAAAATCTATAGATTTTCTTCATATTTGGATACTTTTAAATAAATTTTTATACATAGAAACTATTCAAAACTACAATAACATTGCTTGGGCACATTTCCCTTTTCGTTTGTTGGTCATAAGCTTGTATTTTGATTCTGATTCACAGTTTTATCACATTACTGTGAAATTGACCAGTTTCTTTAAACAAAAACAGCAGATAAAATGTTTTGCAATGTCACACTTCAGTCCAGTGTATGTAGAAATTATAATGACCACTTATATGTGTGTAGCAATGAGTCATTCGGCTATAAAAATTGTGTAAAACAGTCTCACTTGATCTAGTCTTTCATCTGCAGGTGTGTCTCTGTCATCCATGTGGCGCTCTCTGAGCAGCTGTCTGCTGAAGTCTGCGTGATCCATCAAAGTGTAAGAAGAGAAACCAGCTCCATTCTCCAGCAGAAAACATGCAATCTCTTTATGTCCTGTAAGGAGGTGATGAAAAAACTGAAAGATCTGATGAGGCCAAGCTAGACTCCAGAAAACCAGGAAGAACTTTCTCCACACCGCTAAGCTGAAAGAGGAACTGTAGGCCCACATAGTTTAAGTTGAGAATTATACCCCTGTAATATCCCTTTTTAACAAAAGGGATATTACAAAGACCAGTTCCTTATTGACATCATCATATAGGAAGTGACAATTTTGGTGGGGAGAGCAATAACACAAACATCAGTAAGTATCAGTAATGGATCTTACAGATATTGTGTTTTTTAGTTTGTCTGTCTCAATCACAAACATTTCATCTTCTTACCAAAATCTGTATATTACATTTAAGATGGATAAAAATTCTTTAAGTTGACACTCTCCTCTAAGCATCCAATTAATTTTCTAACCATTGTATAAATAATAAACTGATATTTTCTTTGTTTATTCAAATCAATTTTGCATTGTCATCAACTGTATTTTGCACTGTATTTAATTGCCATGTATTGTCTTTTATTTGATATTGCACCAGGGCCTAAAGGTGGAGCAATAGCTCCGTATCTGTGTTTTCTATATCATTGCTTTGACTTAAATTTAATTAATAAATTATAAAATACAATCTTACAACCAGCCAATAAAAATCAAGTATTTAATTCAAAACTCATATACATTGCTGTTTAATAAAAATATAAATTTCACTCCTATTTGGTCAGCAATCACTGTTACCTTATTCTTTGCTTCTTTATTACCGCTATGGGTTTTATAGGGTTTTAATAACAATGCAAATTTTCTTGTTCAGGGTTTCTGTTACGTTCAATCTTTCTTGAATATTATATAATATTTTCTACTGTTTGAAAGTCTTTGTATTAATAATTGGGAAGCAACCCCTCTCATACCTGCTCGTGCTGCAGCATACAGGGGCAAACCGGTGATGATGGCAAACTCTCCAGAATGCAGAGCACAATAATCAGCGTCAGCATTGTATGTCTCAACCAGCAGCTTCACAACCTCAATATGACCCTGCTGACACGCCATGGCCAACATCCTGTTCAGCAGCCCCTTAGGGACACAGGGACCTTCAGCACAGTGAGAATTGTTTATCAGATCTTCCACACTCTTGTTTACACTTTAACTCTTTGGAGATTTGTTACATAAATGTCATCATAAAAATGTAATGCACTAGTGCAAAATGCAAAATGTAATGCACTAGTTTTGCCATTTTAACCTCTACAAAATTGAAGATACACCAAAGAGAAGGCTACTTAAAGTTGATCTGATTAAATTATGGTCATACGCACATATAAATGAGCAAACAAAAATTTTGTACAAAAATAGTTGTTTAGCTAATGATAAAAATCATATACATTTTTATTTTATTAATCCATTTTAAAACAGGTTTACAAAAATTGTGAATCGTGTACAATGAGAGGGACGTGCATGAAATATAAAAAAACTAATTTGTTGACATGACAGAAGTGACATTAGGTTTCTTCTCACGTGGTATCGAGTCCAGCAGCTCTCTGACCACCATCTTATGTCCGTAGTGTGCAGCTAAGATGGCAGGGTTCTCCTCACTAGGCTCATGTGGAACCAGGACTCTTGCGTCCTTCAGCAGGAACCGAATGCTCTCCAGATCACCATTCTGAGTGGCCACATTCAGCAACTCCAGCTACACACACAAAAATACAGGTTTGGTTGCGCCATATTGCAAAGTAACTATACCACCCCTGCTTTACTACTGCTTATCATATACACGCGTCCTTTCTTATCCTTTATTATCAGCTGGTAATTGCTCATCGGTAATAACTGCACTCGCAAAAGAAAAAAATATGTATACAGATTACTTAAAAAGATATACGGATCCATATATATATATATATATATACGGATTACTTAAAAAGATAATTTTTGTTTTTTATATTTTTTTTGTATTGGAATAGGTTTATGTAAAAGTACACATTTCAAGCTTTCTATACGTATATTCATTATGTCTGTGGGGCACGTATTCACTGAGATTTAGGTTGTTTTATTTATGACAGAGACAGCGAAGGCAGAGTGCGTACCCTGTCTGGTTTCTTCTTATTATAAAAGCTCAGGGTTTCATTGTTATTATGAGTGTATGCAAATAAAAATAGACCCTTACAGATTCTAATGATGTATTTGTTGTATCTGTACGATCAAAAATGACTGAGCATTTACATTCTTTTCCGCGTTATCATGAAGACATGCCTCAAAACGCGCCGGCGCGTTTGTCGACCCCAGAGGGTTAACACACTTTTTCTGTTTATTTAGTGTGAAATGCT
>JAZGTJ010002125.1:25833-41859 GCA_036877575.1 Botia almorhae
GGCGCGTTTGTCGACCCCAGAGGGTTAACACACTTTTTCTGTTTATTTAGTGTGAAATGCTCACACACCTTGGGTGACTTGGGTCGCACGGATTTCTCTGCCTTCGCCATGAATCTTTTCTCTACCTCCGCTCGTTTGTTTTATTATTTGTGCTCCGCTCTGTCTATGAGGCGCTGAACTCTGCTAGCATCAGTGCGCTAGAGAGTTCACTCCGCTCCGCCTCAACTAAACGTTGTTTTAATAATCAAATGTCTCCGCGTCGCGCGACACGACGAATCGATTATGAAATTCGTCGCCAACTCTTTTAGTAATCGATTTTTATCGATTTAATCGATTCGTTGTTGCAGCCCTAAATCAGAGGAAGGTTAAGTTTAAAATTAAAACGTTTAAATGTAATATATTTTTCTCCTGATCCTTATTTTAATTGGGTCATAAAAAATATCAATAATTATCAATATCGACCAATATGAAACACTGATATCGCGATACAGTTTTCAGCCATATCGCCCAGCCCTAGTTACATGTGATGTATCAGTCACTTGATAAGCTTATAAAAAAACAATTGTTCTCTTTCAACGATGTATTGTTTCACTTCAGAAGACATTTATTGACCCACTGGAGTCGATGTAATTCAAAAGTTGCAGGTTTGACAACAATATCTGATAACAGTTTTATATATACAGATGTCTAAACACAAGATTATGCTGCTGCATGTGTTCTATTGAGCTGTCTTAGATATTGTCTGTTTTATTCTGCATCTACAGCACAAACTTTAACGAATTTAATCTGCATGGAACAGAACCAAAACCACATTAGAGCAAAGTGCAGCTATAAACTGTTTACGTGTTCTGGATTCAGACAAAAAGTTTTTGTGTACCTGTATCTGCATGTAGAACCTGCATCAAGCGTATTTTTTGCAAATGTGGTTGAGTAGCTTGCTTCATAACAGGCTATTACAAAATATTGTTAAAAAAAGGTTAAATTGCTTTCTGCTAAGTTTACCAATATAAACATTAACTAATTTGCAGTATCATACAAACAGTACAGTGGTGTACATACAATGGAGCTCTTATTGGCACTAGGTGGCAATAGTTACAGGTAACACAAGTCCACTTTAGATATTCTACTACCTACTACTTTGTAAATATCTAAATATAACTACTCATTAGAGGACTAAAGGAGTATTAGTAGAGTGTCTGCTTAATATCTGTAAACACTTTATTTTAATGTTCTCCCAACATTTGAATTCTGACTTTCCCAACTGACTTTGTCATTAACTTTGAAGTACATCTTTTTCTACTAACCATAGCACTAATCTTAACCTAACAGTCTACCCTACTAATACTCTAACGAGGGCACTTAAGGGCAACTCAGAAGCAAAGAGCAACGCTGGAACTGAACCAGCAACTTTCTGATTATAAACCAGACTCTCTAACTAGTAGGCCACAACTGCCCTATTCAGTAATCTAATATTGAATAATCTCGGCTATTGAATAAATCGTCTCAGTTACATATGCAATCCCTGTTCCCTGATGGAGGAAACGAAACGTGTTGATGACGACACTAAAGATTAGCTCTTGGGAGCCCCAGTCGCCTCTGATCCTTATTAAAAAGACCAATGAAAATTGTCAGTCTCTGCCCCAAATATCCAGGTATATATAAGAAGCAGACAACCATCATTTACCTAGATTTGTGCCGAGCAGCCAGAGGTAGTGTCCCGAATCGCTAGCAGGTCAGTTCAACACTGTGACAAAAAGGACACAACATCTCATTCTCTCCATCAGGAAACAAGGGTTACATTCGTAACTAAGACGTTCCCTTTCTGTCAGTCAATCAATGTTTTGTCAATTACGACACTAGCGGTTCCTATATGAAGCACCACAGGAGCTGAACTACGTTACGAGCTAGGCGAAGCGTATGTGGGCAAGCTGCTGCGTTGTCTCATAGTGAGCACTTAGCCTCATCATAACCTTCCAGCTTCAGGCGTAAGGCACCTCCCTTCCACCTGTAGAGCAGACACATACCAACAGGGCTGCAAACGTTGGCCAACCGCCAAGCATAAAAGCTTGGACAGTGTCCCCCTTAAAAGAAGGGTGAATCACTACGGAGACCACATCCTATCCGTGATACTTGCCATGTGGTACATACAACATATGGACATACCTGGAAGGTAGTACACATATGGAAACCATCTAGAAAGGACTATATCAACCAAGAGGGTGCCTAACCTCAGTAGTAGAAGTAGAGGAACTCTACAGAGGGAAAGACACAGGGTTTACCTTGAGGGAAACCTGTCTGTAGACAATACATTGGTTGGACCAAGGGCTGAAAGTGCGACAACATGCAGGGGTGATGAACACCCAATCTGTCCCGCAGCACAAGGCTTGCTTCTGGACCTGATCCTGAAGCCAGTATTGATGTGGTCTCATACGCATCTACCCAAGCAGCACAATGGCTGTTGAGGATGCCATATGCCCCAGGACCCTCCATAATAAACTCGCCTAAACAGCCTAGGCTAGCAGGACTGGTTAGCACTCTGGGAGACCTGAGGGTCACCGTGGAGAGTTCCCCGTCGGGCCAGAAGTCATGGAGGGCACCTTTCTCTGCCCGAAGCCGCTTCTCACCCACTCTCACTACCCTTGATGGAGGGGCTGCCGAGGGGTACGTGGACATTCCTCAGGTGGAGCGTGCACTTGCGGTGCACCTGTGCCTGCAATATGGTGCTACCTGGCGGGATCGACCGCGTCTCCCCTCCCGCTCCAGTAAGAGGAGGCTCTCGGAGGGTCAGGCAGCCTCAGCCCTGCATGCCATGGCCGTCCTGCAGGTACACCAGGCCTGGGCGCTCCAGCAGGTCCACGAGGGTAGTTCCGAGCCAGGGTTGATACAGGAACTGCGCACGGCGGCCGCCCTCGCCCTCCGGGCGACTACGGTCACGGCGCAGGCCCTTGGCCGGACGATGTCCACCTGTGGCTAAACCTTGCGGGGATGCGGGTTGCGGACAAGGCCCATTTTCTTGATGCCCCCATCTCCCAAGGTGGCCTCTTCCGCGACGCTGTCGAGGACTTTGTCCAGCAGTTCTCAGTAGTTCAGCGCCAGACGTAGGCGATTCGGCACATCCTTCCGCGGCGGGGTTCCACCTCTCCAACACAGACGCCCTGCTCGTCTGCTCGTCGCCGAGGGCGTCCGCCTACGGCCGCTACACCCGCTCTGGAGAGGACCAGGCCACAGCCTCGTCCCCGTCGAGCCGGCTGTAGGAAGTCGACGCCCGCTCCTCAGGCCCCTGACAAGCTCTCCTAAGGAACGGCTAAGCGGCCCTGAGTGGAGCTGCCTGGAGGGAAGAGGGTCTGCTCTTTTGCGGGAGGTGGTAAAGGCACCGCTCCTTCCCCCGGTGGAGGGCCGGGCGGAGAATCTTTGTTCCATTTGCAAAAGGCAGTTCCCTCCCCCTCTGGGCCATATTGGATGTTGCCCGCCGGTGAGCAGTGTGCTTCCTCACTCCCGGGCTCGTCCGTCACTGCGGCAGGTGCGGTTGTGTCATTACGGCCCTGCGCGCGGAGATTGCGGTCATTCTAAGGAAGGGCACAATAGAGCCTGTCCCTCCAGCCCAGATGAAGTCAGGGTTCTACAGCCCATGCTTCATCGTGCCGAAGAAGGGAGGTGGACGGCGGCCAATCTTGGACCTGCGTGTATTAAACGGGTACCTGCACAAGCTACCTTTCAAAACGTTCACGCAGTGGCGCATTCTCTCGTGCGTCCGTCCCAAAGATTGGTTCGCACCTATCGACCTGAAGGACGCGTACTTTCCTGTCTCGATCTTGCCCCGACACAGACCCTTCCTAAGGTTCGCGGTCGGGGATCGAGCGTACCAGTACAAGGTCCTCCCCTTCGGGCTGTCCCTAGGGACCTGGTGCTCCGGCACCTCAGCCGACTGGGGCTTCAGGTCAACCGGGAAAGGAGCAAGCTCTCCCCAACATAGAGCATCTCTTTTCTCAGTCTGGAGTTGGACCCGGTCACTATGATAGCGCGCCTCTCCGAGCGCACACAATTACTGCTGCGCTGCCCGACCAATTTCGGCACCCGGACTGTAGTCCCGGTGAAACTTTTTCAGAGGCTCCTGGGGCATATGGCATCCACGGCGGCGGTCACTCCGCTCGGTCTGATGCATATGAGACCACTGCAGCACTGGCTCCACGACCGGGTCCCGCGGTGGGCATGGCGTCGTGGCGCTTTCCGGGTTACTCTTACTCCGACGGGCCGCCAAACTCTCAGCCCTTGGTCAGACCTTGTTTTCCTAGGGGCCGGGGTGCCCCTAGGACAAGTGTCCAGGCACGTCGTTGTCACGACGGATGCCTCCAAGACAGGCTGGGGCGCCGTATGCCACGAGCAAGCAGTCGCGGGCTCCTGGACAGGATCTCGGCTCCTGTGGCATATCAATTGCCTAGAGTTGTTGGCAGTGCTTCTGGCCCTGCACCAGTTTCCACCGCTGCTGAAGGGCGAGCACGTGCTAGTCCGGACGGACAACACAGTGACGGTGGCGTACATCAACCGCCAAGGCGGGATACGCTCATGTTGCATGTTTCGACTCGCCCGCCGCCTCTTCCTATGGAGTCAGCAGCGACTCAGGTCGCTCCGTGCCACCCATATCCCCGGCAGACTCAACCGTGCAGCCGATTTGCTTTCACGGCAGCTGTCAGGCCCAGGGGAATAGCGACTCCATCCCCAGCTGATCTGGAGTCGATTCGGGGAAGCAGGTGGACCTGTTTGCTTCCCACGAGTCCTCCCACTTCTAAAATTATCAGCATATATTTTCCTTCTTTTTATAGCATTGCAAATAAATTGTTTACCTTAAATAAATTTGTGTACTTTTGTGATCTACAAGGTTTTTTTTAGAATTTCTGTCTGTAATGAATTTTTTTGCCACCCCAATAAAATCACTGGGTCTTACCTGGCCACCCGTGAATAAAAGTCTGCTTGACACTTCAAAAAAGTAGTAAAACTAACACTTCCCCATTTTAATTCCGGCTCACTGCTGCCTGCATACGTTTAAAGATTTTTTCAATGTTTCTCTCTCTCTCTCCAAATCAGTGGTTACAAACAAGTCCAAGACATAAATAAATTTAGTTTTTAATAATACATTTCTTGAAGTATGAATTATTGTAAATTTTCATCTATAATTTGGTCATTTATAAACACAAACAATGGTTTTTGTATTTTCTGTAACATTAGATTATATATTTAATTATATTTAACAAATTAGCTTTAAAGACTATGCTAAAGTTTTCAAAAATGTTGCCAGACGTTAAAGGATACCTAATCAATAGGTTCCAATATTGATTTTTATAAAGTTACCTAAAAACAATGTAATAAGCATTTTGTTGCAACCAATTTTATGTGTGTTAATGTGCATTAATTATTTTGACAGTGCTGAATGTGGTTTAGAAAAATAAATCTCCTAATCACTGAACTGAGACCAGTGAACTTGACAACAAACTGATGTCAACTGCATTTGAAATGCATTAAATGTGTTCTGCAGTCAAGCACTGAGAGTGGAGCCAGAAACAGAGACTCAGGTGTGGGTTTGTAAACCGATGGCCATTTAGAAGCCATTACAGTCTCTGCATCAATCACTCATGATCTCATTAGAGACCTGTAACTGTATTTACAGTGCAGTATTACTGCACTCACTAACCACAGGCTGTAATGCCCTATAGACTCTTCTGTAATCACCTTAACGTGAAACAAAAAATAGTGCTTTAAAAAAAAGATACATGCCTTGTAATTAAAGCTTTTGCCTTGTTTTTTTTTTAAATAAAAACATGATGTAATGGCTTTGGTTACCTCTTGTCATGGACAATGACTGCTTACAAAAAGTATCATTGTGATACCACACAAAAATACAAAAAGATATAAACTCTTTCTACAAAGTTCTTTACATAGGGTGACCATACATCCTCTTTTACCCGGACATGTCCTGCTTTTACCCGGACATGTCCTGCTTTTTGGCTATAAAATTATGTCCGGGGGGTTTTGTAAAATATTATAAAATGTCCGGGTTTTTTACCTCATTTCACTGACCGTCATTAATTCAACACTTTAAATGCAGCCTTTAAATGCAATATTTTATGTATGATACGTATTATCTATGATACCTGCGCGGAAGGAGCCGCAGAGAAGCTGAGCGAGCGAGGGAAGGGGGCGTGGCGCGCAGTGGTCGATGGGCGCCGGGAGGGAGTTAGAGCGAGCGGGGGGAGGGGGCGTGGCGCGCAGTGGTCGATGGGCGTCGGGAGGGAGTTAGAGCGAGCGGGGGGGAGGGGGCGTGGCGGTGTCCTCTTTTTGGATTCTCAGAATATGGTCACCCTACTTTACACCATGTCCACATTCCAGCAACAAGCAATCTGTCAATCACAAATCACAGCCAATAAGAACAGTGCATGCTCTTTCATTCTCACAACGCACAAAACCAAAAACCTTAAATTTTTAAGATGTCATCTTATTTTCCTCATTTATGTTTCATAGTTCTGTGCAAAAGTATCAGAATCAGATGTGCTTACAAAATGTGCAGAGCTTCATCAAGTCAAGTTTTGTGCTGTTTGAAAGCATGGACACCATATACTTATGTAGCCTATGTTTACTACACTTTACTAACTAAGCTATTCAATTTTATTATTTTTAATAGCACTTTCACAATGTGCATTGTTGCAAAGCAGCTTAACAGAAAACCTTTAAATTGTCACATTAAAAAACAGTACCCAGTGGAAGGAAAGAAATGGGAAAATATGCAAAAAATATCATCATTGAGCAAACAATTTAACTTTTTTGCCTTGGGTCTGGCTAAGATACGCATACATTCAGTTCATTTGAAGATGTAAGATGCAAGACACCTGGGCATGTGTTTCATGTGTTTCACACAGTACATGAGTTTGGCCCTCCACTGGGTATTGTATTGTGTATGTAACAAATGATGAATTTCATTTGAATGCTTGCACTGTTCACAGTGCATGAACTTCCTCCAATGTGGCTTGGCAGGGCTAAATGTGGAGTTTAATGCTAAGACAAGTATCACTACTATTTTTGCATAACCTCTAACTATAAGTTTTAAAAGTCTGTGCGTCACTCATCCTGCACAATTTATGTCACTGGCATGAATGATACCTCAAATCATGTGGCTTGTTGACTATTTTTGCCTGGTGTGACTAAAAAAGTCAGGGCTTGTAACTGAAAAGTTACAGGTTTAAGGCCCTTAAGGAACCCCATGTCATTTCAAGTAATTGTGTCCCTGTCGTAAGTGTCCCTGGATAAAAGTGTCTGCTAAACCACTAGTTATAAACAATGTGTTATTCAAATAGGCAATGCAGACATTGAACAACAGACATTTTCAAATGCTGGTCTAATATTGTGTTTCAGATTCAGATTTGGAACACTCTTAATAGGCAGCAATTCAACAACTATGTAAGGTTCACAATACATCACAATGCATTATGGGATTGCGTTCACCACAGAGGATACATGAAATACTCACTTAGAATTTAGTTAAAAGAGGGTGTCTTAGAAGGCAGAATTATTTTGCTGCCTACCCTTTTGGGACAGCCTTTGTGTCTGGGCCAAGCCTATGATGTCATAAAATGCAGACTATAAAATTTAATTTGGCAAGATACAGCACGATACGTTTACATGGTAAAGTGTCTCTGAACAAGACAGCTGAATGTTGCATTGATGAGGTCACAACCCCCACTTCCGGTGCTACTTGCTGGTCACCAGGGGAATTTTACAATACATTATGCTTCATTTCAATGTCAGTGTGTAAAACTCAACTTAGCAGTAAAATGCAGCAAACAGGCTTACCCCGTCTGGTCGACCGCCACTGTTATTCTCGCATGAAAGACGGATTAGCTCCTGTGCCCTCTGGTCCTCACCATCCGTATAGGCCTCCTGGATGTTCTTCAGAGTGAGTGTCGGACTCAAGGGAATGCTGCCAACCACCGACTGCTTGGCTCCCATCTCCAGAATGCCTGTGATGGGGGCATGGTCACCCCATGCACACAAACAAACACATAAGTCAACAATATGCTCAGTAAAATAATTTTTTGTGTATGGGAGAACAGATCCAGACACAGAGCGGGAGCAGCCGGGAATCAGTTCAGCCTCATAAAGAATTCACATGCCTTTGCCTCTGGACTGAAGGGTGTTTATTTGTGTAGCAGTGCTTTCCTATTTTCCCCCTTTGATGTAAAGAACACAACACCTTCACAAGGCCTGAAGCAACACCAGGAAGCTTTGGTGTTACAGGATAGATAATTGCACCACCAAATAATCAAGAATATCTTAGGTATAAACATACAGTATATACTTAAACATAAGTGAACAAACACACACAAACACTCATACACACACATGCGCAATCAAACACATGCATACACACATAGACATGTACAATGAAACACACACAGACACACAAACACACACGTGCATACTCAGACACACACATGCATACTTAAAACACAAGAATACCACAACACACTCAAAAACATACACTATATTGCCAAAAGTATTCGCTCATCTGCCTTTGGACGCATATGAACTTGTGACATCCCATTGTTAATCCATAGGGTGTAATATGGCGTCGGCCCACCCTTTGCAGCTATAACAGTGAGGTCAGACACTGATGTTGGACGAGAAGGCCTGGCTCGCAGTCTTCACTCAAATTCATCACAAAGGTGTTCTATTGGGTTGAGGTCAGGACTCTGTGCAGGCCAGTCAAGTTCTTCCACACCAAACTCGCTCATCTATGTCTTTATGGACCTTGCTTTGTGCACTGGTGCGCAGTCATGTTGGAACAGGAAGGGGCCATCCCCAAACTGTTCCCACAAAGTTGGGAGCATGGAATTGTCCAAAATCTCTTGGTATGCTTAAGCATTCAGAGTTCCTTTCACTGGAACTAAGGGGCCAAGCCCAGCTCCTGAAATACAAACCCCACACCATAATCCCCCCCTCCACCAAACGGCACAGTTGGCACAGTGCAGTCAGACAAGTACCGTTCTCCTGGCAACCGCCAAACCCAGACTCGTCCATCAGATTGCCAACTGCTCTAGAGTCCAGTGGCAGCGTGCTTTACACCACTGCATCCAATGCTTTGCATTGAACTTGGTGATGTATGGCTTGGATGCAGCTGCTTGGCCATGGAAACCCATTCCTTGAAGCTCTATTCGCACTGTTCTTGAGCTAATCTGAAGGCCACATGAACTTTGGAGGTCTGTAGTGATTGACTCTGCAGAAAGTTGGCGACCTCTGCGCACTATGCGCCTCAGCATTTGCTGACCCCGCTCTGTCATTGTACGTGGCCTACAACTTCTTAGCCCCTTACCTCTTCTGACCCTAGAAACTCCCGTTTAGAAATTTCACGACTGGACTTGTTGCACAGGTGGCATCCTATCACAGTACCACGCTGGAATTCACTGAGCTCCTGAGAGTGACCCATTCTTTCACAAATGTTTGTAGAAGCAGTCTGCATGCCTAGGTGCTTCATTTTAAACACCTGTGGCCATGGAAGTGATTGGAACACCTGAATTTAATTATTTAGATGCGTGAGCGAATACTTTTTGCAATATAATGTACGTACAAATAGATGTCAACAGGAAATGTACCCTTTTTTGTTATATTCTTAATGCACGCTCTTGGTCTTATTGTGCGTGATTAACATTTGAAGGATGTTAGGATCAGAATTTCTTAAAAACAACGTGTGTGTGTGTGTGTGTGTGTGTGTGTGTGTGTGTACTATTAGAGAGGTGACTGAAACTCTGACTCAAGAGTACAGACATGCATCTGTGTTGCATTTCATTTTCCTGAAAATTAGCTTTACTCATTTTCATACATTCGTTTTTTTATCTTATATATATATATATATATATGTGTGTTCCTTCTGTCATGTATTTATTTAATTCTACCGTTTGTTCTATTTTATTCTTATATTAATGTTGTTTAATCTTGTGTTAAGTCTGTATTGTCTTCACAAGTAGGAAATGGTCTTCATCTCAAGGTTTTCAAAAGCGTCGCAAAACAGTGTTGTGAAACAGACCACTGTCTCTCATATAACAACACTGATTAAACTTCTGCTGGTCAGACGAAGTCAGACAGAACATTGAGAACACAACTAAGATTATTCAATAAACTGTGCTCATTTTATTCCATCATCACTTTGTCTCCTGCTCCTGATAGTCAACTCACAACAGTTGACTATGTTTGATTAATAAACAAAATCATTTCTCTATAAAAGAGTCTACTGAAACCTAGTGCAAAGACCTAAAATGGACCTAAACATTGGGTGTTCAGATCTATCAAAACCTGTTATTGCCTATTATTCCAAATGCAAAATGTTTGCCCTAGTAATCTTTTGTAAAGACATGTTTATTAGTAATAAGTTGCTTTGCCTCTGAAATGACTTTCCTTTTTGACTGACATCCCAAAAACTTTCTTTTACCTCCAACTACCTAGGTCCATTTTAGTACAAAGTACAAATTTTTACAGACCAGTCAGTTTCTTTGTTTTTGTTTAATATCCTGTTTCACTCGAAATACTTCAGAGTTAAATGTTTAATGTTTTACATTGAATTTACATGGTGTTCTGCAGAAAACACAATCTACCATGTGCTACTAGTACAATGTATAATACATCATCTCTCCATTCACTGTAGATCTGAATAAACACACAACCAAATTTAAACACACAATACTTCACAGTCTACTTCAATTATTCTAACATACAGGGACAGACAGATTAGACAGATCAGGAAATAATTCTCCCAAAATGAAAACTTATTTCTGTCATTATTTGGGTTTTTGGGTATCTCTATAACATTCTTATTTTAATAAATAGAACACTTATGCCACATCATTATTTGTCATATAAATAAAGTCAGACTATACTCCATGCATTATGATAGCATTAAATGCAGAAGCCAGTGAAGGTCAAATCAATTACTCTCACCTATTATTCAGATTACTCAGGCCAGCCCTTTAACTATTATATGGCAAATGTGGCCACTAGCAGACATGGCTCCATTAAGAACAAGTCAGCTGCAGATGTAAAGCAACTGAACTTTAGGGAAAGCGCCAGCATTGCTGTGCTCTTTGATAGACGAGGCTCATATGAATAATTTAGAATGTTTTTCTGAAGAGCTAAAAGCCTTTGGGAGGGTAACCATTAGAACAGTCCAGCCTGCATCAATACAGTCTCTCCCTGGCCTTGGTAAACCTTGAGGGCAAACTAAAGCAAAGACTATTATAGTAGCTCTGTTCCAAAACCCATGCATCGCATGTGTATTTAGTTGTAAAGGCAATCCCACAATACATTGTGATGACCTCTGTAATGTTCATCCAAGATGGTGGACGAAGCAAGACAAATGTCAACTCTAAACATATCCCTAGGTATTTTATTCAATACTGAAAAGATATATAAAAGATATATCCACCCAAAAATGATATTTCACTCTCAAGGCATCCTAGAAGGATATGACTTTCAGCCGACCACAATCAAAGTTATATTAAATGATATCCTGGCTCTTCTGAGCTTTGAAATGGCAGTGAATGGTAATCATTATTTTAAAGCTCCTAAAAAGCACATTTATCCATCATGTCATCCATCATTACCCCATCAGGGGGTAAATAAAAGCGTTCAAGTGCAAAAATTGTAATCTAAAGCAATATTAAATAGTAAAATGAAGCAAAATAGTAAACTTTTTTCACAAACTAATTTTTGTGAAATTCGACTGTTTTTAGAAATGTTTCCCCTATTTTGTACCACCAGATTTTAGGTTATGCAAAAATATTTCTACGTTTGCCTTTAACAGAGGCTTGTCCTTGAACATGCCTCTGAAAATCTGGATGTTCCTGAATTTTAGGGGACTTCCTTTGACCAACATACAGTACAACAAGGAAGCACTCTGCTTTTTGCAGTTTTGCACTCTAAAACTGCACTCTGCTTTTATCAAAAAGAGAAAGCAATAAATGCAAGACACAGTCTAGATAAAAGGCTATTATGCAAAATAAAATTGCATAATTCTGAGTGTTTAATCACTGTCATAGTAAATTAATACTATTAATAGCAAAATAGTAGATAAGAACTTTAATGAGCACTATAAAAACTGTGCGATATGATTAGGTCTGGATGATACTTGAATATTTATTATATACCTGCATGGATTTTGCTGGCTTTTTTTAAATGGAAAAAAAATAAAAGCCAATATAAATGTGAAAACCAACAAAAGGCTAAAATTTTAGTTTTTTTCCAGCTTTATTATACATCCATAGGCACATTAAATGTGTCTTAAAAATTTATTTCAATTTAAATCTCTTAAATTTTATTTTCAAAAGCATGAAACATCAATTAATACTTGAAACTTTGAAATTGTTCTAATTAGTAGGTTAATTTTTGCTGATATAGATAAAATTCATCAAAATTAGATTTTCATTCTTTCTTAAAGAAAAAACAGCAAATTAGTTTTTAATCACATTTTAATTGCTGGTTCAATTAAAACATTAATAAAGCCTATGAATCAGATAGAACCAACACAATGTACTACAAAAACAACACATCAAGACTAAACCACGTGAACCCTGTGACACCAAAACAGAAAGAGTAAGAGCGATATTAAAGATAAAAAAAATTACTACAGACAAATACTACATGACTACTGTCCTGTTAGAATATAATTCTTTTCACGTGAGAATAAAATTACAAACTATTACAGGTAAGAATGAATGAAAGATGCACTAAAATCAAAATATTCCATTAAATATGCCACTCGCATTGCCACTATAAACATTGATCCAAAACACAGTAGACCAAGTGATATCACAAAGAAATCCACAATGCAAACACACCAGTCAGCCTGTAAACTACACATACCTTCTCATTCTGTATGGATCTATCCTGCAATCATGTCATTACTATCCGTCAGGAGTCCACAAGCTGGATAAACCTCAGAAACTCCAGTCGGCATCAACCCTGACTTTGAGGAACGTTAGCATTAAATAACGCTTCACGGAATGAGGAGTACGCTCTCCCTTTCTCTCTCTCCCTTTCTCCACCTTCCTTTTTGTCTCTAATGGCAAGGTTAGCTTCCACTGCAAACTCCACCCCCCAAACACATTAAAGACTGAAACTCAAGCCTCCCTGAATTGCTGGCATAGGTTTGTGAAGAAGGAGACCATGTCCCTCCCTTGAGAAGCTCCAATTGCATTTGCACTGGCTGCTTCAAAATTAAGCAGTGCTAAGCCAGATTAGCACGCTGGCCGCTTTCGTAGCGCGTGTAACTGCCTCACCAGATAACACGCGGTCAACTGCAGAGAGAGATACGTGACGGGACTGAGACATCAGGAGCAAATCTAGCACACGCTTAGCAGATACACACTGATGGATCTGCACAAAGTCATGGTTGCCCATGGCAATGGTGTTGCTGATGCTGAGCTGGAGGGAAAAGAAAACCCAACATCCAGAGCACAGCATGAGCAGATTTCACCTTTAAGGCATTATTGACTGTTTATTGCGTGATGCTTGCTTCGTCATCTGTTTTCCGACATGAGGTAAATCAGTATATTGCTGAAAAGAGAGACCCTTAATATACAACAGCTTGGGATTGCCAGTGAGTCATATAAAGAATTTTGATGAATGACATTAGTAGCTAATGTAATTAATCTCAAGTTTTAAATAACTGGCATCTAATTGTATAGGACACTTTCTGTGTATGGAACATAAACGCTAGGACTCACAAAGAAATCTTAAAATTAAAAAGTGAATAAACTTTGAGCGTATACAGTATGTAAGGGGAAAATACATATATAGCTATCCACACCTATCTGACAAGTGGTTGAGTTTCAGTTCTTTGTTTTCTATATTTTTCCTATATTTACTCTGCACTGTGAAGTGTTCCTAGAACCATAACTGCACCAAAAGACTCTTACATGCTATAGCTGACAGATTGTACACTATCATATGTAGTTGCACAATTGTAAACATCCATGTTGCTATCAATGAGTACTTTGTTCTTTGTATCTTCATTTATTATAATAAAATCACTATTTTAGGGATTATCGAGCAGGATCTGTACCAGATGTGATGTGAGAAAACTCTGGCTTTGGTAAATAAATAACCCATACATTTACACCTTTACTCATCCACTGGTCTATAACTTTATTTGTAATTTGCAGCAAACTTCACTGAAAGAGTGATAACAAATGGTAACGTCCGTGCTGTCGTGAGATTTAAATCAGTGACCAAAACTATCTTTAAAAGAAAACATCTGTGCATCTTCTTTTACTTTCAAAGAATGCAAGGTAATCAACATTTACTTTATCAGACTAAAATTATGCAAGAAAAAACAGCTATTGTAAACAACTCCACAGGGACAAAAAATGACCATACAGTAGATTAAAAGTTTCTTACCAGCTTGTCCATCCATTATGCTGCTGCTGCTGTTGATATCTTCTAAGTCTGCATTGGCGCCAACATTCCAGTATGACATGTTTTAGCTCAACCTCCGTCTAAGATTTAAATCATATCTTATCATAAGAGAAATGTGATTCCCAGGCATCCATACATTAATTTGATCTTGAAAACAAAGGGCAGAGACAAAAGTATGTTAGTGCATGTTTGTAAAAGAAAAAATGGTTTAAATCTTTTATGTAACTTGCTTTGTTTCTTAAATGACTTTCCTTCTCACAAAGCCTTTTTTATCTCTTCCCCTTCAATAACCTGGCTCAGTTCTGCTATGTAATGTTCACTTGTTATGGTCCATTTAAATTCCAATGGATAAAATTTAGCCCCGTTGCTGAACTGCTCAGAAATGCCACATTGCCAAATTAAAATGGGTTGCATACAGCCTTTCGCGTTGACATTCAGTATGAAAGTTCAGCAGTGATTCATAGCAAAAAGGACATCTGACGTTTTTTAACATGTGGTTCCTTGAACATTCACTGCAGACAACCATTTTTTATAGTAGTCTAATATAATGAAAGTTTGCTGAGATCTTGCTTTCCATTTTTAAGCTCTAGACATCAACCGATAAATATACCACTGTCCATCTGTCCAATTGTTTTAGATGCCTGTAATCCACCACAAGAGACCAATGCATAACACTTTTCCAGTGCTGAGCTAAAGAAATGACTCATTTTATCTTAGCCTGAGGTCAGCAGTCACACTGTTATAAACAAAACAGGATTTATTTTGTGAGTTACATTAGGCTACATACAATAGATTTGAATAAGCAACACTGGTACGACTGTGCACATTTCACATCATCACTAATAGCATTAAATAAGTCTGTAAGAAATCTAACTTCAAAATTTCAAAATTTCTCATTACTGATCATGATTTACTGTGTACAGTATGACATCAACCAAACCATTGTCAGATTCAATTTTACATCCTTTCAAAATTAAAGTACCTCTATTTCATTACCTAAATACTATTTGAATCTTTAAAATATTATAGCAAAAATCCATGTTTTAATGTTAAGGTCTATGTAGACTACCATTTTTAGAATTCTATGTTACCCCATCAAAACATAAATATTTAGTTCCAATGGTACAATATATGTCTAATATATACATATATTCCATGGTATTATTATTACTGTACCATGCTATGACCACAGCGCTTTTCTGTAAGGGTTCATGGTACATAAAATAGAAAATGGCAAAAGGGTAAGCATATAAATGCTATATGTCAGCTAACTTTATAAAATAAATACAGCAGACCAGTAATAGTTATAGTTACTCAAGTAAATAGTTCTTGAGTAGGTTAATTTTTGTGTCTATATAAGCAGAAATTTTATATTGTTGTCTACAAAAAAACGGAATGAAACATCTCCACTATCACTGCCCAGGATAACGATAGTTTATTTAACTTATTTATAACTTAGTATGTTGTCACACTATATGAAGTTTTATTAACTAAGTTCGGGAGGAGCACGGTCATGTAATCCAACCAATCAGCACGCAACGACGCATATATAGCCGTCCTTCACCTCCGTCACAT
>JAZGTJ010002126.1:0-30803 GCA_036877575.1 Botia almorhae
ACGTGTGCTGTCACAAGCCAAATAAAATCACTCCAACGCCCCCTTATAATATAAAACACACTTCAAGCGCACGTTCAGCTCATTCTAGATCAAATAACGCAGATGCCATTTTAAAAGATGCAAACTGAAAGAAAATAAAAATAGAGACGTTGTTTACATCTGTCCTTCATTTCTCAAAAAAATGACCTTTTAATGCCACAGGCCACTTGCTCAGGCAAAATGTTGTGTTGTGGCCAGGAAATGGCGATTATCACCTCAGCCGACTGTAATTTCACCACGTTCAATAAGCCAGTATTGCTCTCGGTCTTTGGGGAAATTCAAAAAGGAGATCCACACAGTAATCACTGTTTTAGTCCAGCTGCTATTGATTATGTGATAGTGTCGGATTCTCCGTGTCTCACTGTTGCTTGTTTCCGGCTGGCAGAATGGTGTGGTGTCCCTCATCGACTGCACATTGATAGAAGAGCCTGAAGGCACAGATGATGAGTGTAGGTATCAAAACGCTGTGCTTCATCTGAAACATTACTCACTCTATCCGTATTGACATGTTATGGAATTCCGTTCGGTAGGTTGCTTTGTAGGCAACAGGTTCCCTTCCAAGACATCAAACAATGTGTTTGCTGTGTCAGGTTGTCAGTGACGTATGAAGGATAGTGATGTGGTGTCTTTTATTATCATAACATTGATTTCTTACAGTATTGTGATAATTTAACCAGTTTTCTGTTGCTTAGAATGGAATGCATAATGAACATGTGATATAGCTTTCTTCAGCAGTAAACATGGAATTACAAGCGTGGATGTTAGCCAGACAAACTAGCAGGATTAAGAAAATGAGGAATTAATTTAATGTATACTGACACATGAGAAAGGTTTCCTGTTAAATGAATGAGTACTAGAACAGTAATGAGACGGTAATGAGAACAGTTTGTTACAATGCTTATCTTTAAAAGATTTTACCGCAGATCTTAACACAAAATACAAATCTATACCTGAGGATCACATGATCTCCTTTTCCCCTCAGCCAAGTCAGAGAAGAGCGGCCAGGACATGGAGCACCTGGATTTTAAAATTGTGGTGGAGCCCAAAGACAGTCAGTCCTTCATCTTTATCCTGGTGGCCTCCTCACGGCAGGAGAAGTCAGCGTGGACCAGTGACATCAGCCAGGCAAGTCCACTCACATCAGATAGCCCAGAATGATCCGCTCAGCCACGGGGCGAGAGACCTTCGTCTTTTATTCACTTCTTGTTCTTCAAATACTCTCTCTCTCTCTTTTCTACAGTGCATAGATAACATTCGTTGTAATGGGCTGATGATGAATGCCTTTGAGGAGAACTCCAAAGTCACTGTGCCCCAGATGATCAAGTAAGCTTACCATCTCACACTGCCCTGCTGAGAAGATCAGCACAAATTCCTGCATAGATGCATGCTGGTCTGTGTTGGTTAGTGTTGGTTTTGCTGGTGGACCGGCCATGTCTAGCTGGTAAGTTTGGCCAGCATGGTCTTTTTGATAAAGCTGGTGGACCAAAGAAGCCTAAAGTCTGGAGGGAACCCCAAAATTTAATGCATCCACAACAGTAATTCTGGTCTTTTCAGCAGGGTAGATTTTATTATACTTAATATATATCATTATGTCATGATATCAAATGATATATACTTAATATCAATATATTTAGATATACAGGTATATCACTATATATCACTAAGAGCTATGCATTTTTTTGTAAGTCACGTTAAATATATTTAAAAGCTGCTAATCTTAATCCTGATTATGAATCTATAAAGCGTGTAAATGCATTACATCTGATTATGTTTAGGTCTGATACCAGCCTGTACTGCGACGACGTGGACATCCGCTTCAGTAAGATGATGAACTCATGCAAGGTGTTGCAGATCCGCTACGCCAGCGTGGAACGACTGCTGGAGAGGTTGACCGACCTGCGCTTCCTCTCCATTGACTTCCTCAACACCTTCCTGCACTCCTACCGCGTCTTTACCAGCGCCGACGTCGTCCTCGACAAACTCATCACTATATACAAGAGGCCCATCAGTGCCATTCCAGCCCGGTGAGCCAAACTAGAGCTTTTGGAATTCCAAAGAAGAGACTGGTGATGTCAACATGGTGAATGGAAGTCTGATTGGCTCTGCATGGTCAAACATGCAAACAGCTGGCGGCTCAAGTGTTTCCAGCGCAGTTTCCAGCCTGGAATACTGATCGAGTTGGGTGTAGCTGGGGAGCACCTCTCGATCTATACTCTCAGATGCTTTGTGTCTGTTAGTCATGGAGACAAGCCTGTAGGCTAATGACTTTCCTCTGTTCTTGCTCTTTCTTGCACAGCTACATGATGATTTGTTAACTCCGTGGGGTCTGCTTGCAAATACAGTTGTCCAGTTCAGAGCCATTTTGTTCGATTTATTCTGCATACCTACAAACATATACAAGACTGTAATACTAATAAGAGCATCTGAATTGTTTTGTATATATGTGTGTGTGTGTGTACACATTTATACATTTATTCTCTCTCATATATATATATATATATATATAACTTATATATAATAACTAATCAACCCCACTAATTGACAATAAGGTTATTAAGGAGAAAAGCTAATTAACTAGTCAACCATCATGACGCCTCTTTAATTATTTTCAGCTTACTGTCTTATCCTGATAGTTTCTTGGATAGGCTCGAACAGTATCTTGGCACAGCTATGCAAACGCACATGCTGCAAGCCCTCAGTTCAGCAGCAGCAGGACTTTGCTTTCTTGGCTTCTGTATGTGTTCATTTGAGAGACAGAAGATGATTGGGTGAGACAGAAGAGAGGACACACTAATGTTTGTCACTGTATAGAGCGAGTGACTGTACGTCTGTGTGTGTAAAGAAGAAAAGGAGAGAAAATACAGAGCGAGATGGAGGGAAGCCGAAGGGGAAGGGAGTGAGACGTGCTGGAGTTACTAAAGGCTTGCGAGAGGTCACGCTAATGTGTGCAGGCCTGGTCTATGTACCGCGTGTGTGTGTGTGTTCTGCTAGAAACAGCAGTAATTGGGCCCTGCTTCCTCGCCTGCATTCCTGCCTGACTGAAGCATCTCAGTGGGGCTCTGTCGCCATCACCTTAGCAACCGGCCACTCTGCAGCAGGACCCCACCCTCCACCCGTGCCGCATCTGCTGGATGAAATATTTAGTGTGCACGTTTTGCAGCCAGAGCTCCTCGGTCTCTACCTCTCTCTTTCTCCCTTTCTTTTGCTCCGTTATTTTCGTCTTCCTTTCTCCATCTCTCCTTTTTCCCCTCCCTGATCTCCCTCCTTCTGCTGGCTCTGGAGACGGAGATCCAGGCAGATCAGTAAGAGCCGGGGACCTCCCACACACCCACAGCCTGTAGCACCCTCTCTCCCCTGGGCAGACCGCACGGCTGTGATGCCTCCCCAGACCTCCCCCGCTCAGCTGCCCTGCCTCAGCTTCAGCGGTCACCCAGACTGTCATAAGAGGGGCTATTTCTGTGCAGGCATGACGTGTAGGGGGTGGCTGCGTGCGTGGGATAAGCTTTTCTGCAATGCTTTCCAACCTTATAGAGAGATGTGAAGAGTAGGCTGTTTAAGCTCCGCAGAGACAATGTTCTCTGTCGGTACATAAAGCAATTAGAAACGAAATCATAATCTGCCTTGACAATCCAAAACGTAACTGAAACAATTTATATACTTGTATATATTTGTATATATACATATATTTACACACACACACACACACATAAACCTCATATATATTTATGAATATCTACATATATACAAATATATTTTGGAAAAAAACATGCTACATATATAGTTCCACTTTGCAGACACTTTCCTGATGTGAAAATATGAAAGTCCCGCCTTACAGTTAATATAGCCAATCATCTGTTTACTTGTTGTTGTTAGCTGAACCAGAAAAATACCTTTTTAACTAAAGAAGCACAATTTATGATTCCAGATTTAAAGTCTTGACCAAAAGCTTCGCTGATTTTTTTGTTTCCCTTTTTAAGTAGATACATGACAGGAAGTGGTTGCCCAGGGGCATCACCAACATGGCTGCCGAGGGAACTGATTGCTTTAGTGGCTTAGTCAGGATGCTCAAATTAACAAAACAATCATTTAATAGCACCACAGTGTTTACCATTTTCAACCAATAAATTAAGCTAAAATAACAGTATTTCAAGTTTAAACTGTTTAAATTTTAATCAAATAAAATTATCTTATAAGTTAAGTATCCATTCTCTCTAAAATGTTAGGTGCCCACTGACATTGTGTCCCTATGTAACACCCTCTAGAGGTTTAAATACAAAGAACACAGTCCTTAAATTAGCCCTCACTCCTGCTCTTTCAGATCTCTGGAGCTGTTTTTTGCCAGCAGCCAGAACAACAAGCTCCTCTACGGAGAGCCTCCGAAGTCGCCTCGCGCCAGTCGCAAGTTTTCCTCCCCGCCCCCACTGGCCATCACCAAGACCTCGTCCCCCAACCGCCGCCGGAAACTCTCCCTCAACATTCCCATCATCACCGGAGGGAAAGCTCTGGACTTGGCCGCCCTCAGCTGTTCCTCCAATGGCTATGCAAGCATGTACTCCTCCATGTCCCCATTCAGCAAGACCACGCTAGACATCAGCAAGCTCTATGTGTCCAGCCCGATCACCAGCAAGATTCCAGATGAGGGCGAGAACAAGACAGACAAGGCTGATGAGCTGTCACTCAGCAAACAGGGTGAGATATGTACTGGCTACCAAATAATCCTGTTAGGCATTTGAAATAATGACTTGTGTTGATTATTCTCTTACTTTTTAGTTTGAAATAAAAAGTTACTGTATAAAAACACTTCAACAGTATTAATTTCTTAATGAAATGCAGTGATTGGTCATTTAGAATCAAGCATTCCAAAGAGCTGTGCATTATGAAAGAGTTTTAATGTCTTTTATACAAGAATGAATGCAGTGCTCATTATCTATTTGTGACTCTGAAATTTCCTAGATATTTCTGTGAGAGAGGAAAGCGACAACGATCAGATCCAGAGTGATGAAGCAGAGGCTGAAGTATCGCCCACCAAGTCGCCCACGACTCCCAAAAACGTCAAATGCAAAAACTCCTCAGGTAAAGGACACTGTGTCCTAGACTTCCCTTCTGTGTTGTTATTGCGCGCTGACATGAAAACCAGAGCACCTGCATATCATGCTGACAAGCCACCTGCACCCTCCACACCAGCCAAATGTTGCATTTATCAATGGCTTAAAATGGCTGTCATGATACAAACAGCATTTATTGTGACACAGTTAAATGCGTTTTTATTTATTGTATTATTTTTTAGAACTTAAGATGCTTGACTCTGGCTGTATGCAGAAATTGCTGTATGCATTTTTTGTGCGAAGCCTGGTTTGTATTGTGTTGTGTTTGTTTGTTCTTCATGTCCTCGTGTCCTTCATGTTTTAAAGTACACACTGTAACTGTGAAAGTAAATCTGAGCACGGAGATGGAAGCCTCGCAAGACACGATTCGTACGAAATCTCATTAATTCTGTGGGTTTAAAAAAAACAACACAGGGAAACGCCAAAGGAGGCGTGAGTAGGTGTTTGGAAAACTTGTGCCATAGCAACCATTAGCATGTATTCTCTCTGCCACCCCGGTTACCGGGTTTGTTTGAGTGCAGTCGATGCGCTGCAGCAATGCTGTCTGTTTGCTTTTAAAACAGATTTAAATGGAGGTCAAAGGTCAACGATGACACCATTGCTTCATAGGTATGCTGCAGTATTTTGGTCACAAAGCATGTTTTAGTTATACTCGTTTTTTTTTTAAACACTTCTGGAAACTTGCAAACAACAAACTCGTTTTCCTTAAAATACTGATTTTGTTCATCTCTAATGAGTGTATTTGAGCCATACATCCTAGGGAAATGATGAGCTATTTTTAGTCTCTACCATCTTGAGAATCAGTGCCCTGCCTATTGTCTTGATTAAAAACGCAGTCGGTGATTTTATGTTCCGTACTGCCACCTGCTGGATGCTTAGAGGCACCGCATAAAAACCCAACTGTAGCTTTATAATAGAACACCTTTTCCGTATGATTACACAATAAATTAGGAAATATAAAGCGCTTACAAATAACAGTGTGGAAAATGAATATTTATTTTGGTCACATTGCTGGTCACAGCTGATCTGGCCGAGTGTGGGTGCTATTTGTGACATTTACATCTGTCTTGATTCGAGGCTTATCCATTGTGGAGATAATGTCACCGCCTCCATTATTTCCGCATGAGTCCATGTTGTTTTAATTTATACCTGCTGGACTCTTAAAGGGGAAGTGCTTTAAAACACGTTCGCTTTATCGTTGCATTGTTGTTTTAGTATTTAAGTGATGGCAGACTACACTTCACAGGTCTCAAAAGTTTTCATTACAGAGCATGTAAGTTTGTACAGCACTGTGTTGAAATTATGTAGACATTCTGGTTAGTGTTTTCCTGAACCCTAATCCCAAGCATTAACGTGCAATCTAAAAATACATATTCAGACTTTACACAATATCACTTAATTGTACTGTATCTGTTTTTTGGTTTTGTACATTTAATACATGTAATAAATTTAGAAATCTTTAATTGACTCGCGTCTTCAAAATGTAACCTACTGTGATGACATCACTTTGTGCTGTCTTGCTGATTTTTGATTTTCTGAAATCTGATTGTTGTCTAAGCAAATATGTGACAGATAATAATTTGTTGAAATCTTGAATCACTAAGTTGGCTGTGACATCAGTAATAAACCAGTTCAGAGTTTCTCTGAAATCAAAGTTGAATGTAAATGGAATGAACTGAACGTGTATTTAACAGAAGCCACTCTGTGTTCTGCCTCTCTGCAGAATTCTCTCTGTTCTCATACAATAATGGCATGGTGATGTCATCCTGCCGGGAGCTGGATAACAACCGAAGCGCCTTGTCTGCTGCCTCAGCCTTTGCCATCGCCACCGCCGGTGCCAACGAGGGCACGCCAACCAAGGAGAAATACCGGCGCATGTCTCTGGCAAGCACAGGTACTGTAGGAATCAGTTTTAAACTCTCATAGGCTGTGGGTATTTGTTGCCTGGCAGAAAAGAGATTCACTTGAATTTTGATTGGCTAATAGGGTTTCCAACAGATCAGAGGAACGGAGATAAGGAGTTTGTGATTCGCCGAGCAGCAACTAACCGAGTTCTCAATGTCCTCAGGCACTGGGTGTCCAAACACTCACAGGTATTTGTCATGGCATGTGACCAAATCCGAAAACGGTAACATATCACTAATATAACATGTGAGCGAAGAGAAACGAGTACAAAATATTTCTCTTGGCTCAAATATGGGTCATAATTACCCAGCTAACAATTTTAGGTTGTCAGTACGTTTCTGTAATGTTACTTTAAGTGACAAAAACATTAAAAGTTTTAGGCACATTCAAAACATCTGTTTTTTAGACATTATATTAATGTTACTGCTGGAACATTATTCAAACATTTTTAATTCTGTAACATTTTCAAAACAATCCACTAACTGTCATGTTACATAATGTTCATAACATTCTACTAACATTTTTGACAACTTTAAGAGAATTTTTAAAGAACGTTAGCCAACTGTGTTTTATTGGTGACTGAAAACATTGTCACATGCTTAATGAATGAACACACAAGGAGCTGGAGATGCAGAGAACGTTACAAATGACAGACATTTAGATTCTCCAGAACTTTCTGCTGAGTTTTGAGGGCACTTTGTCTTAAATTTGTTTGCATACCTGTGTATTATGTGTGCATATGTGTAGGACTTTGAAACCAACACTGAGCTAAAAATGAAGGTGATTAGTTTCCTGGAAGAGGTGATGCATGACCCTGAACTGCTGACCCAGGAAAGAAAAGCTGCAGCCAACATCATAAGGTAGGAGGAGTCTGCCTACACCCTGAAAACTCCAACACTGCTGTGCGGGACTACAGGCAGTTCAGTTGTAGTTCAGTTAATATACAGATACAGCATCACTTCCATAGTAACTTAGTTTCATAGATTCTATGGGGTCTTTCCTGCAAAGTTTGCCACTTCTGAAATCAGATAAACTTTTACATTATGCATATACAGAGTGATGCAATTTCTTTAACCTACAGTACTTGTATGTGTTTCTGTAGAAAATATATTTTTTAGAAAAAAATATAGTTTTAAATCAAAATTCTAGATAGGACAGAGAAAACAAAAATCATTTGTACTCTTTGTATCGTTGAAGTTTTATTATCATCACAGCTCGACAAGTACCGATAGATTTATATTTGCGTGTGCTGTCATAGTGGTTCTGATGTCCCTTCACAAATAACACAGAACAGAACGAAACCATTACCATTTCAAATGAGGTAGATTTGTTAACTGTGTAAATAAATGTGATGGCTGTGAATTTCATGAATTCAATATGAACCACAAGGGATTCGCGAACATTTGTGCGTTTCTAAAGTGCATTTCTCCTACAATACGGCTTCTGTTTCACAATAAATACTGTCTGCAAGGTGACACTGTATGTTTCAGTTCAAATTTTTTCAACTGTACACGTGCCAAAATCACACTTCATTTATGAATACCTGTGAATACTAATGACATCACAGTAGCATACGTGTGTTTATTGTTTATTGTTCTGTTTTGTGACAGAACACTGACGCAGGAAGATCCTGGAGACAATCAGATCAGTCTGGAGGAGGTGCTACAGATGGTTAGTTCGATGATGTCAGCTTCGATTCACATTTATTTGCATAACGCTTTCACAATGCATCATTTAATCGCATGTTACCAGGTTACCAGATCAAACCAAAATAGTCCAGAATAGAATTTGTAATATAGTATACATCATAGTATTTGCAATTAGCCAAATTTGTGTGCATTTTAGGCAATGGTAACATGGCCAAAAAATATATACATATGTAAATTTGACCAGGGGCGCCACTCGCGATTTTGGGCCCTATGACAAAATATCAGGTTGGGCCCCCCTAGTAGTGTTATTACTAATAAAGCAGATCTCTAGAGGCCCCTAAAGGGCATGGGCCCTTAGAATTGTCCTAACTTTCCCCCCCTTAGCGTCCCTGAATTTGACAGTTTTGTATGATGATCGGTTTGGGACCTTGTAAGTCGCTGTGGATAAATCCAGAGTCCTTCTGTGTTTCAGAAATATTCAGCATTTTTTAGAGTTAAAACCTTTGCTTTATGCCTGTCTATTTATATAGTAAAACATCTCTATAGTGTGTTAGTTTATTTTTACAGTGGCTATGTTGTAGAAGAATGTAAACCACTGAGAGTTCAGGAATAACTGATGTACTGTCTTGAAATGCAGGTGGAAGGAGGAAAAGCGGAACCGTTTGAGAATCACTCGGCCCTGGAGATCGCAGAGCAGCTCACCCTGCTGGACCATCTTGTATTCAAAGTCATTCCGTATGAGTGAGTGCTGGTATATTTTGTGTTCAGCTATTGATCAGGCAGCTTTGCAAGTTCAGGGAAGCGGTAAGCGATTTCTGAGAAACACTGTTAAAAAATTTAAATCAACACCCAAACAAATCATTTTGTAAATATTTGCTAGATATTTGTTCTGTGCATGTGTGTGTGTGTGTGTGGGGGGGGGTTCTCCATTACGTCTATGGAAAGTCCTCATAAACGACATATGCCAACGTTTCACTGATCACCATAACACATTCAGAGCCAATCAGCAACAGCGTATGTGTCACTGTTAGTCGTTGCCAGTTTTGCATAGCGTGTTCATTATTTCGAGGACCAAAAAAATTGGGTGGAGAGGAGTGAAATCGCTTACTGCCATTTTAAAGGAACAGTTCACACAGAATTCAGTCATTATTTCTTTCTGTTATTTTGTCAGTGGACCTTAAGGGGAATTTTTGAAAGAATATTCTTTTAGGTCATATTGTATGAACTTGTCACTACCCAAGTGACAGTCTAAGGAATCAAACACTGCTTATTGTTTATTGCTCTGCTTGTTGTCACATACAGGGAGTTTTTTGGTCAAGGATGGATGAAGACCGACAAGAACGAGAAGACACCTTACATCATGAAAACCACCAAACACTTCAATGATGTAAGTTCCTGTGACATCACAGTGACATCACACTGCTTTAGTTGAAATCAGATCGCGTTATCTTTGATGCCGACGCATTTCTGTAAATGTGCTGATAATATTACAAGCTGCCAAGGAGAAAAGCACAGTTAACCAATGACAATTTATCTTTGTCTTAAAGATTAGCAACCTGATCGCCACAGAGATCTTGCACAGTGAGGATGTGAATGTACGGGTGGCAGTGATAGAGAAGTGGGTGGCTGTAGCTGATATCTGCCGCTGTCTCCATAACTACAATGCTGTGCTGGAAATCACCTCGTCCCTCAATCGTAGCTCCATCTTCCGTCTGAAGAAGACCTGGCTCAAAGTATCCAAACAGGTGGGGATAACCAACTAACAATTTTAGGTTGTAAGAATGTTTCCGTAACCATTAACCATAATTCCCATGAAGTAATAAAAACATTAAAAACTTTATTTTACAAGTTCTAGGACCGTTCAAAATGTCCTGTCTTTTGTACTAATGTAATGGCTTGGTTATAAGAATGTTATTCAAACATGTTTGTATTTCTATATTTTTAAAATGCTCTACCACCAGCTTAAGAATAACATTTTTGATGTATTATATATAACATTAAAAACAAGTATAAAGTAAGTGACAACTAAGTAGAGTTGTAAATTCAAAATACATTTGATAAAGTTGGATTTGTTTTATTTTCTACATTTTAGACCAAAACAGTTATTGACAAGCTGCAGAAGTTGGTCTCATCTGAAGGAAGGTTCAAGAACCTCAGAGAGGCCCTAAAAAAGTAAGTGCTCTATACTTTTTTTGCATACTACAGAACTATTGTCATTCAGTACTGGCTGCGCTCGATCTGAAGAGCATCTCAATTATGTGTGTTAATTTCAGCACATTGGTGATATGCATTGTGATCACCGAGCCAAATCTGCTGCTAATGTTTTTTCTGGTGTTCCTAGTTGTGACCCACCTTGTGTGCCATATTTGGGAATGTATCTTACCGACTTGGCTTTCATTGAGGAGGGGACCCCCAACTACACAGAAGATAACCTGGTCAATTTTTCCAAGATGAGAATGGTAAGTGTTTAACAAGTGTGTGTTGATTGTTTCTTTAATGGAAATGGGAGAGAACAACATATCTAATTTTTTTTAATCATATTTTGTTCTTCATTTTACAGATCTCCCATATCATCAGAGAAATCAGACAATTTCAGCAAACAGCATACAAAATTGAATACCAGTCAAAGGTAAAACTGTTGTTGGCTCTTAAAATGTTTTTTTTTAATGGCGCCAGTAGGTCAATCTGTGATGTTCAGGTCCTCTGTTGGACAAACATCTTTTCATCATACGAATCCGCAGGTCAGACATCACTGAACTTGAACTTCAGTAGGAAGTGATAGATGAAACTTTGGTTTTTGCTCGGCAGTGTTTGAATAGGTATAAATGAAAGTGACAAGTTTGTCAGATAAGGTAACCCACATCGAAATGTGACCTCTGCATTTAACCCATCACTGGTGAGGAGTGAACACACAACTGCATCATGATGGTGCTTTAAATCATAGAAAGCTTTAAATATAAAAGGTGGGTTTGAAACCATTAGATCATATTTATTGTACTTTTATTTGATCTTCTAAATTTCAATGACATTAACAGATATTTATTGACACATTCGATGCAGATGAAAGATTTAAACCTTTTACATTTATGCATGTTATCCAAAGCAACATTGCATTTAAGGTAGATTTTTTTTAATCAATGCATGTTTCTTGGGATTCAAACCCATAACCTTGGTATCGACAGCATCATGCTCTACCAGTTCAGCATGAAGAACATACAAGAACACCTTTACTTCCCATGAATGACTCAACAAAAGTTCTTCAGCAAAACTATCCACAGACTGTAAAACTCATACTGTGATTCTGTGTGTTACAGGCAGCACTGTATTTACTGGATGGAAGCTCAGTGATGGATGAAGAAAGCCTGTATGAAGCTTCGCTCAGAATTGAGCCGAAAGTCCCCAACTGAGAGAAACGCTCAGCCTGAGGTCCACACACTGTACAGACACCACGCTCTCTACACATCCATGCGTTACCCTTCCTGTGACATCATGATTACTCCTGGATGTGTTTCTCATTTTTAGTCATTACCAAATTATTTCAGATCTTTCACTGAGGAGTTACTTTCAAGTTTTTTTGTTTAGGGGGTCATTTGTCCCCCGTTGTAACAATTCTCTCTTAGTCACCACAAAGGGACTAAGATCCCCCATTACAAGGGGATCTAATTGGACAGTGACAGCTCTATCAGCAGTCTGTTTTAGGTGTGGTTATCTCTGATGTTGTTATCTGGGGTAATGATAGTTTTCAGGCTCATCCATGTCACCTCCTTAATGAAATATCAAAAGCCAGCAGGAGCATTTTGAAATTTTAATAGCTGCATGTAACTAATTTACAGTATATGCATACCATGTAGCAATGTGGAAAGCAGATATATTACTGTATACAATCCAGCTTATAGAAAAACTCTTATACTGTTATAATATTATATTCCAAGGCACATGTCACTGTACGTAGCTAAACCATATCCAGTATCTCTTTACATCCGTTTGTTGTGATAATGACCATCCGTCACCGGTTGTCACGAGGGTTGCCAAGAAAGATTTGGCATGACTTAATAAAGCAGTGTGTAATTTGCTGACATGGCAGTGACTACAACACTTTAAAAACACATGGTATCTCTCTTACTGGCCGGTAGGGATTTTGATGCGTTCTTGCATGTGGAATTTGTCATCCTCTGTTTCCGCTGGTAACATTGTAACTTTAGTTACACAAATCAATGACATAGTTCTATAATGATTCGCCCAAAATTAGTGGAAAGACCGCCTTCACGAAAAGAAGTTAGACTAATTGATCTGCATTCAATTCTATTCTAGATTCAATTTATAGAATTTTATTTTATAGAATTGTATTTTAAACTAGCGTTTTTTTCCCCTCACGGCCTCATTTCTTTGGGTATAAAAAGTGTATTCCGGATTTATTTATCACTCTCTTTCGACACCAGATTATCCAGCTATTGTACATTCACAGACAATCTATGTCCTTCTTGCTGTTCCAGTGATCGTGGAACGTGACTGAATATAACTTCACGTAAAATGCATCGTCGTTTCAGAGTATGATCACAAGTGAATGACCTTCCCGCTTGCAGCATTTAAAGGGTATTTTTGTAGTCCTAGAATAAAGACGCAGAATTCTGTATCCTTACCTGAAAAAGACATACAACTAGAACGCAAACACACTTTTTTGTACAAACATTGTCAACTCACCACACAGAAAAGTATCCTGTATATTTTGTACATGCAGCCCCATGTATTTCTTAACATGTACTAGTTTAAAGCACACCTCTTTAAAGCGTTGTATCCTATACTTACATACTCAGTGCTATATGATTTGTGATTTTGAACCATGATCTAGAGGTAGAGGACTTTAAAGTGTTTTCGCATATACTGTAATCCTGTCTATAATCATTCTCTTAGCAGGAATATAGTAATGTAGTGCTTATTCTGTGAATATTTGTATGTATTTTTACTATGTACAGTCTGGGAACACACTAAACGCTCACGTGGCAGGCATGCAACGATGTATCAGCCAGAAACTTTAAAAAGGACGTTATATATAATATATATATGGTATATATAATTACATATATATAAACTATATATTTATATATATATATATATATATATAATATATATATTGTATACACATCTATGTGCACATACTCTTATAAATGATATATAGACATACAAACAAACATTTTGCTGTCAGCAATACCCAGTGGTATGAGAATTATCTTTCAACCCATAAGTTTATTTCCACGGCTTGGGGAATATTACCAGTTTTGTACAAAAAAGAAATGACAGAAAAGAAAAGAGAGAAAATTAATTAAATAAACTGTATGTTTCCTGATTACCTCTTGCTAATAAATCTATTCTATCTCAGGGGGATATTGTGTCCTTGTACGTGTTTTAATCACTTCACTTATGCATGCTTGACTTTGTTTTTTGACAGTCTGTGGACATGTGTCTGTCCTTAAAATGATACTGGCCTCATATGTATGTAAAACATTACCTTAACAGTCCTCAGCATTAACTAATTTTAATCTTTTGCATGTACACAATAGGGTAATTACCCCTAAACAACAAGGGGGGCAAACCATAAGTAACATGTGATCTAACCTTTTGAGTTCAGATAAAGTATTTAAATCTTGCCTACTTTAAGCTTTATATCTCTTTTATATCTAAACACATATGCATTGATAAGCAATCAACCGCACCGAGTATATGCTGTGATGGTTGTTGAACGCTATACCAATCATGTTATATACATCCTTGTATCACTGAACTCATTATATTTTATTGTATCACTGGTATTCTGAAGGTATGTGTTTTGCAATCCCATTGTAAACCAGTGAGTGGCGACGTACCACTACTACCAATGTTTTCGCTACTTCAGTTACACCAGAGAAATCAATTATTTATTTACTATGTTACTTACTTAATCCAAACAAACTAAACCAAATGAGAAAAATACTGCTGTTGGAAAGCCGAGAAACATTTTCCATAGGAAGGAATAAGACAAGACATCATGGAAGTGACGTTGCGGACAGTTCACCAATCGGAACGCGAGACGTGAAAACGCGGTAAACGCGAGCTTTCCGTAATGTTATGACCATTTGTTGCGATTTTGTGTTGTTTAGCTGTATCATAATGTCCAAATTTTGTTGTGGCGATAATTGAAAGTTAAATTTCTATCGCTTTGGGTTTTTTTTAGATTTTTCACACGAGGACAGAAAGAGACCAAAACTTTGCGCCGCGAGTGTTACTTTGATGTAACTCAGTGGCATATTTTATTAAAGCGAATTTGTGTTTATGGGGTTGGTTAAATGCCATAGTAATGAAGTGCTGAGAGATTATATTTCATATAAATGTACACACGATGCCGGCTGTACCGCAAAATAACCTAAAGGAACATCTGGAGCGACACAATAATGCTGTACAGAACAAGCTGTCACTGCTTAAACCGAAACCTGGGTAAGGAGATAAGCAACGCGGTACACTTTCTTTAACAAATATGTATTTTGAATAGCAAAGAAAGTAAAGTAATTTCCTAACAAGATCCAAAATGCGTCGAGCTTGTCTTAACTTCTCTTGTTTTTGTTTAGTGGTTTTAGCTTCAAAAATAAGTCTCTGGTATCTGGTATCAGCAAACTGGAAGATCCTCAGAAGGTAACTGGTGCAAATGTCTTAGTAAACAGGAGTGGCAATGTTCCGCGCATCTTTGAAGTAACAAAAACTCCCGTGACGTTTACGAAAAAGCCTGAAAAAGTCAACTTCGCCGCTCCCAGCAGTTCGAAGACATGTATTGTTAACCCGTTAACCAACCCGTTAACCAACCCGTTTGCTGTGAGCAAACCGACTCCTGTCCAGTCTACTATTAAGGCTTTGCCAAAGTCTGCCATTTTATCTGTGGATTCCACTAAAGGCCAAACTGCGGATGGACTCAAGAGTGACAGCTCTTATTTCATTGATGTCGATGAATGGGATGACTTTGATGATTTCGAAACCCCTATTAAGGAAAAAGTACCATCGCCATGTGCAGGGACCTCTACGAAAAAACAGACTGTACTGACCCAAAACACGTCCCCAAATACCTCTTTTAGTAAGAGAGATTATGCTAGTTTAAATGGCACTTCACATGCTGCAGAAACCATAGCTGCCCCAAAAGCCTTCCTGTCAGCTACTAATGGAATGGGTTCAGAAGCTCCTGAGAGAGAACCAGAAGACTCGCCCATTAAAAAGACCAAGAGACGTAAGGCTTCCGTCCAGCAAAAGTCAATACTGAGTGACACAGAGAATGAGGAGATTGAGTCCATTCCACCAGCTGAAAAGGAGGAAAACTGTGTGACAAGTTAGTGCACTTCAGTTTTACATGTTGTTGTTGTAAACTGAATTTTTAACATGTTAATACAAAGGTTGGTGCATTCCAAAAAATAACAAATCCAAATGGAAATGAAACGAACCCAAATGTTTAATTTTTAATTATATAGAAATAAGCCAATAAGTAATGGCAGGATTGTAATTTTTGGAGCCTTTAATGAGGTTTTGAATAATTCTGCAGATCAGAAGGCGGCTGCTGAAGAAGGTAAATGGGCTGATACAGACATCATAGACATTGATGACAATGAGACAGATTACCTATATGAAGAATATGAGGATTTCATTCCACCGTCACCTGTTCCTGAGGAGACAAGCCCGTCTGATAAACAGAGAAGGTAACGTGTTTCAGTAATCAACTATTATAACACGTCTACTATTAACTCATAAACTTTTAAGTTTACTGTATAATTTTTTTGAAACGCCTTTGTGTAATTGTAGTTCATCTGACCCTGTTACTAGTGTTGACAAAAAAGCATCCTCTTACGGATCTGCCTCAAGCCTGTCAGGATCTTTGGATGGACTTGCCAAAGAATCAAAAGGTTTCACTCATGCTTGTTTTCTTTGTGATCTCTAAGGATCAAAGCATCACCAGCCTTTTGCTTTTCAACCATTTGAATGATGTTCCGTGTGTCTAATGTACATCTGTTTGTGATTTAGGAATAGAAGATGCCCTCTTTAGCATTATGGAATCCATTTGTTGTCTGGTGGACACTATTCCAGAACATGAGATTATAGCTCTGAGCTGCGGTACGGAGTTATTACTGCAGAGAGCCCACAGGTAAAGTAATAAAAGAGAGGTTAGCAGAGTTAGTACTCAGCATGGGTGAAATGGTCCAAGAGTAATATTCCAGCATACGTGTGTGGTGTGGATTTTGGCTGTATTCACTTTTATTACATTCACAATGCTAGAAGTTTTGTAGTGCATTTTGCGGCATAACTGTGCAGAGTCCATTAAACCACGCGTCTCGTCTTCACTACAGGAAAAGGATTCTTGCTAATGGTGCCCCGTCTAGAACATGTCAATCAGACAGAAAGGAAACTCCATATTGTAGTGTGCTAAACAGACACAGTTCAGGTGTCACACCCTCTTGTCTGACATCATCAAAGACATCAGAAAAAGGACAAAGTGTCGAAACAGGCTTTCAGTTTCATAAGTCCATCACCTCCAGCAAGTCTCTGGGTAATAACAGTGTATTTGAAAACTCTGACTGCTTCATTAATGGAGTTGAAACCCCTAGAGGTTCTTGGAATCCTGTCAGCTCCTCAAAAACAGGAATTCGCAGGGACATCTTAAATGGGTTAAGTCCAACTTTGAGGAAATCCGATTCCAGGTCAGATCTATGCTACTCTGGGCCATCATTCAACGAGTCAAACAATCACACTGTGGAGGTGGAAAATATTGAACTATTCTTTTCTCCCAAACGACCAATTGAGAGCGAAATTGAAACTAATGCAGAAATGGCTAAAGGCACAAATTTTCATGCAGAGGTGGAGCCTAATGATGACTTCACAATGGATGATTTTTCTATTGATGATTTTGATGAGACTGATGTCGCTGATTATTATGAGGAGCCCCAGAGCGTTGTGACATCACGAGGCAACTCTGGTGCTATGACACCATCAGTGCGGGAGGGAGGGGCTTTAAAAGCTTTGGAGAAGAAGACAGTCACCAAACCAGCCCCACAACCTATCAAACCTAAACAAACAGGCAAGTTTATATAATGCATCATTCTTTTAAAGGTACAAGGCAAAAATCGAAGAGCATTATTTTTGGAGTGCATTACTGCTAAAAGTTTATTCTGTCAGCTTTTAAAAATACAATAGCATATAGACGGTCTCAAAGCTAACAAATGTGCTAAAGCAATTCTGTTTCTGGTTACCTGTGATCTTTAGCAACATTATGTACTCTTTGTCTGTTCCTGATTCGAGTGGCATGACAACCTACCTCTAAAAAAATCACAATCCCACCCCTTAAGTTTATAAGGTAATAGTTGGTAAAGAACTTGCTGTGCATAACTTGTTCTGCAGAGCCCAGCTTTAGAAACCCAGCTCACGATCGCTTCAGAGGCTTCGGCTTCCCGCATAGTCCAGAGATGATGAAGATCTTCCACAAGAAGTTCGGCCTTCATCAGTTCAGGTTCAGTCAGCTGGAGGCCATCAATGCCAGTCTGTTAGGCGAGGACACGTTTGTACTGATGCCTACAGGTTTGTCATTGCCAGTGGTTCTAGTTTGACTTTTAACTGACAACCCGCTTTTGTCTTGACTACACCTACAGTTTATGCACTGCATGTCTGGCTGCATAAATGACACAGGTAACATCCTGAAATCGCTACAGGTGGCGGCAAAAGTCTCTGCTATCAGCTTCCTGCTTGTGTGTCTGCAGGAGTGACTGTAGTCATATCACCACTACGGTCTCTCATAGTTGACCAGCTTCAAAAACTCACCACACTGGATGTGAGTCCCTCTTTTCCTTCCTCATAGTAATTCTTTCTACTCATGACGTTTGCTTATTGTCCAGTTTCATGTTTCAGATCTGTGCGACTAGTTTATCAGGAGACAAAAGTGATAGCGAGGCTGCGAGGATCTATATGCAGCTGTCTAGGAAAGATCCCACCATCAAGTTACTGTATGCCACACCGGAGAAGGTGGGCTCTTAAGCCTTAAAGACCAGTGTGCATGTATTGTATGTCTTAAGCAGTGTTAACATCGGGTTTTTGTCTCTTTAGATATCTGCAAGTGGCAGGATGATCAGTGCTCTGCAGAATCTGTATGAAAGAGGTGTGCTGGCTCGCTTCGTCATTGATGAGGCCCATTGTGTCAGTCAGGTAACCTTGAGTTTAGACTGTACAGTGTCACAAGAGCAGGCAAAAATGGGCGATGTAAATAACTGTGAATGTCTTACAAAAATGTTTGTAGAAGAACACTTTAGTTCACAATCTTAATCTTGACTTTTTGTGCTTTATAAAGTAATATGTTTTGCTCTTGTTGGTATTAAATAACCAATTTGCCTTGTTTCAAAGCATTAGTTTAGTAAGATCCAAATAACAGCACAATTAATTGTCTCTGTCTCCCTCAGTGGGGTCATGACTTCAGGCCGGACTACAAGCGCTTACATGAGCTCAGACGGATGTTTCCCAAGGTCCCTATAATGGCTCTGACAGCCACGGCCACTCCTAGAGTCCAGAAGGACATTCTTAACCAGCTGGCAATGACTCGTCCTCAGATGTAAGTCTTCCTGCCATACATTTGATTTATTATTCACTGGTCAAGATCACTCATCAAGGTCTTTATCGTAATATTCACACATATTAATTTAAACTTGAAATTGAAAAACTGTAGTGTAGTTTTTTTGTTTGTTTGTTAAGGATAGATAAACTAAGATATACGTCTGTATTCATTGTCTTTGGTTGTGTACATATACAACGTCAGTCTTGTTCTCGTGTTATAGTCATATACATGTTCCCACAGATTCACTATGAGCTTTAACAGGAACAATCTTAAATACTCTGTTTTGCCCAAAAAGCCCAAGAAGGTTGATGAGGACTGCATTGGGTGGATCAGAAAACACTATCCACGTGAGTGTCATGCTGATGTCCTCAGCAGTATGCAGGTCTTTAGTTCATCACAGTCTGTAATCACAACGTGGTGATCTAATAGATTATATTGGCTGTGTGTGTGTAGGTGACTCTGGTATTGTGTATTGCTTGTCTCGGAACGATTGCGACACTCTGGCTGAAAGTCTTCAGAGGGCTGGAATAGCGGCGCTGGCTTATCATGCTGGACTGAGTGACAGCGACAGGGAGTATGTGCAAAACAAATGGATCAACCAGGATGGCTGCCAGGTAACAAACTGTATTATTGAACTGTTTAAACTAAAAGGTCTGTTACTGTAAAGTGAACTTATTGAAACGATAAATGTTGTCATAAGTAATTACGAATTTAAAAAATCTTTTTAAATAGGTCAAATGGAGCAGCCTAAAAATGCTTGATATTCATGGCTCAGTTTTAAATGTTTGTTAAAAAAGACAATGTTACCCTAGAAGTATGTTTTAAAGTTTTAAAAATAATGATTAATTGGGGAGTATTTAATGACCGGTTACACCACCTAAAAGTTTTGAAGCATGAAATAAAAAATTTTTTGAAGAAAATGGTACTCAAACTATCTATTCATAACCCTTAATTGATTATATAACATGCACTTGTTTCTCCTACCTGTTTCTCTTTGTCTGTGTGTCTGTCTGTCTGTGTGTTTGTCTGTATGTCTGTCTTTGTGTTCTGTGTACATTTATCATACATGTAAAGCTGCTTTGTAACAATGTCCTTTTGTGAAAAGCGCTATACAAATAAAGTTGAATTGAATTCAAGTTGAATTGAATGGTACAAAACATTTTTTAAAACGTATAAATCCACTTTGAATGCAAAGAGTAAGTTGTTTATTATCTTGAACATCCTTATTTTTCCTTGACCCTAAGCATTGCTCTTGAATGTTTTCAGGTCATGTGTGCCACCATTGCGTTTGGCATGGGCATTGACAAACCTGATGTGCGTTATGTCATCCATGCCAGTCTGCCTAAATCAGTGGAGGGTTATTACCAGGAGTCAGGCAGAGCTGGTCGAGATGGAGAAATCTCCCACTGCGTGCTCTTTTATTCCTACAGCGATGTCATTCGCATCAAGAGACTCATTGCTAGTACGTAACTCTGTTCTGTGTCAGCTATGATGAAATAACACCAAAATAATAAGCTGAGTTAGATGTAGAATAATCATAAAGAACTTTATTTAAATGTAGTGTTTGTTATTCTGTGCAATGACAAATGTTTCAGAGTCAGAATGCTTTATAAAAAGGTTCTGTACAGTTGAGATGTTCTCCAGACGTGAGCGTGATACGGTCATGGTCAACCTGTCTGTGTGACCTTGGTCTACATCATTTCTTAATATAATTGCAGTGGATAAAGATGGCAACCTGCAGTCCAAAGCCACGCACATCAATAACCTGCACAGTATGGTGCATTTCTGTGAGAACGTGGCCGAGTGCAGGAGGATCCAGCTGCTGGCGTACTTCGGCGAGCACACGTTTAATACAAACTTCTGTAAAGAGCACCCTGAGGTCATCTGTGACAACTGTGCCAGGCCGCATGTAAGACCATTATCAAATGGTTGCATTTTTTAATGCATGCATTATGATGCAATATTTTACTATATGTGTGTGTATATACATATATATATGTGTGTGTGTGTGTGTGTGTATGTATATATGTGTATGTAAATATGTATATATGTGTAATTGTTATTTAATTGTTATTGTTTACAATAGCACATAATGCTATTCATAACATAATTGTTAATTACAATATAAATATAAATGAATGTTGATCTTAATACACGTTGCCCTTCAGAAATACAAATCAAGAAATGTGACAGAAGATGTGAAGAAGATTGTCAGGTTTGTGCAGGAGAACTGCGAGAAGGTTGGAAACAGATACGGCAAAACCTCCCAACAGAACCGACTCACGCTGAACATGCTGGTTGACATATTCCTGGGTAAGAAGCCTGGCGGGATCTCGCCGTCGTAGATGACAGTGTGAATATTACTGTAGAGATCCTTCACTTCATCCAGTGCTTGAGATTTAATGCCTGTCAGGATTGTGTGTCAGGTTCTAAAACGGCTCGGATCCAGTCCGGAATGTTCGGGTTGGGAGCGGCATATTCCAAACACAATGCCGAGAGGCTCTTTAAGAAACTGGTTCTGGATAGTGTTCTGATGGAAGACTTGTACATCACCATGAATGGGCAGGCGGTGGCCTACATATCAGCAGGGCCCAAAACCATGAATGTACTGAGTGGCAGCATGCAGGTGAGCCAGAAAATGGTGTCTGGAAGGGTCAAAGAAATGTGGATGCAAAATGGCACTGTTGCAAATCTCTTTTAATAAATCTGGTGTCTAATATTTATTAAGCCTGTATTTTACAATATTCAAGTGGATCAGATTTAAGCCCTGTAGTGACCGTTCCATGAATTGATTCAGATTAAGTGTTTGGTTATTAACAAATGTTGGGTGTTTTGTATTAGAAAATGACTCTGAAAATCAATTCCAGAGGAGCAACTATTGCTCCTTTTTATAACGATTAATGTGTGACACCATCAGATCATCGACTTCAAGCTGAGTTCATATGTCTTTACCATGCACAACACATGTTACAGCCTATTTTAACACAAAAGAAATTCCTAATGTACTACATGCACACTCAGTGTCTTTAAACTCCTTGTTCGATGAGCTTTGTATGTATTTTTAAGATCCTCTTGCTTTGTAAGGAAATGGTTATTAGTATCGGTAAATCAGTAAATTTTCTGTCACAGGTTGAGTTCATTGAGACGGAAAGCGCGTCCAGCATCAGAAGACACAAAGCATCTGTGACTGAGAGTGTCTCTAAGAGAGAGGAGATGGTCAAGAAGTGTCTGGAGGAACTCAACGCGCTGTGCAAGAAACTCGGCAAAGTCTTCGGAATTCATTACTACAACATTTTCTCCACAGCCACGCTCAAAAAGATCGCAGGTTAGTTAACGTGCCGGTAAAATTCAGATTTTAGAGCATTATTTTTAGAACATTTTTGTTTTTAGAAACATCTTTTTAGGCTACGTTACATTTTAAGTGTGTCTAAATAAAAGACCTAGCTAACATTTCCATATGATGCTTTTAAACTTGTAGTAAATGAGTAATTTAACTTACGTTTGGGCTGCATTAGTTTGTCAGGATTGCAGATTTAGAGCAGTTACTGATCTGTTTTTTAATGCAGTTCTTGTGCAAAACGCTTCATTAGGCTGAAGTATTTAATGGCGTTCCTTTGGCCTGGCCCGTGTGCTCCGCGTTGAGTGTACTGTGATGTATTTCTGTGCAGAGACCCTGTCAGCCGATCCTGAGGTTCTGCTGCAGATTGATGGTGTGACTGAAGACAAACTGGAGAAGTACGGAGCCGAGGTCATTGAGCTGCTGCAGAAGTACTCAGAGTGGCAGCTGCCAGGTGACACACTTCCCATCAATAATTTTTATAGGGTGGAAGTCCTCAAGATTGAGTAAAATACGTTATGATTGATGGTTTCCCTGGCAACATTGAATACTCCTGCATTACCGTTAATAACTTGTAATAATTACTTGTAATCTTATCATGTTAATGCTTTTTTCCAGTGACTTAGTAGTAATTGAGGTAAATTCAAATGTGACGCAATATAGAGTGCAAATACTAAGGACTTTGGGGACTTTTGGTGGGTTTGATGTTACTTCTCTGGCTATAAACTGGCTTTGTGAAACAGATCATGTATCGGATAGCTCAAAACAGCAGCCTCTAAAGCTATTGAAATAAAGGAGCTGAAGAGACATTGTTCTTTGACTGTCTTTGCAGCCGAGCAGCAGTCTGAGAGCTCCGGATGGATTGACACAACACAAGGCCGCCAGATCGATGATGAAGATGATGAGGACGGTGAAGGCACATCATCTTATTTCAGAAACACCTCGGGACGGGGGGAGAAAAGAAAGCAAGCATCGGTCTCCAGGAAAACCAAGAGGAGAGCCACTAACCAGAATTCCTCCTCCACACGGTCAGTGTGTTTGTCATTGCTGGAATTTGGTGTTTTAAAATTTACAATGAAAAATTATATATACTTCTTTATATGAATAGTTATATCTACTGTACCTGTCAGGTATATGAAATGCTTTAAGGATTGTTTGGGGCTTACATGTCCAAAATAAACTTTGTTTCTACACGTAATGTAGTGGATACAGCAGTAACTGGTCTTCAAGAGGAGGGAACAGAGGTGGTAGTCGCAATGCAGGCAGAGGATCCAGACCAGTTGCATCAGTACAGGCAGGAAAGAGGCCCGGCTTCATGGCTGTGCCCACCCCACAAAGTGCTGCTCGCCCATTCCTCAAACCTGCGTTTGCTCAGATTTAGGAAGCAGATATTGCCACACTGTCATAATACTTCGACTTTGTACTGTAAATATGTACTACTTGTATACAAATGTTTTAAACGCTTGTAATAAATATGTTGTTTAGTTTAAATTTCAAACAGGCTGTCTTTAATTTGACAATTGTACAAAACTGGGGGGTGATTTTTTTTTTTTCAAATGGATTTAATTTACAAATTTGCACTTTTTGTAAGAACTTGAAGCTAAAAAAATGAGGAATTTAGATATTTCATTTCTAATGCATATAAAGTCTTAAACAGATTGCTAAATTCAAGTTCCTTAAGGGGTCAGTATAATATGCGTTATGTTTTTGGAAATAAATAAAAACCTTTAAAGACTCCAGTGAAATGTTACAGTAAAACACACATGCTTTAACCATTATAAACTGGTTTCTACAAAAACAATTTGCACTCTGAGATCAACAAACCACAAGATATCTCAAACTCGTTTAAATGTTTATTTCAAGTTTGAATATTTCCATGGCACCAGTTACAAGGGACTGTCAGTGAAACAATTTCTTAAACCACTTTGCATGGAAGGTTTCCTACAGTACAAAGATGATTTTTGGAATGAATCTGACTTGACATGAACTGCATTTGGCACATAAATCGTGTATATATTTAAATATTAAGAAACGGCAACCTTCAGTCCCAAACAGAATCAATGCAGATTACAGAACACGCCCACAGATGCACCATTGCATGAACAAAATGTGCATGTATATGCATCGCTGTTGAGGGGACCATGAGAGCTGCAACATGATGGAAGCGCAGTGCAGTAAATAAAGCTTGATTGTCTCCACTGATCTGAATCAACACTTTGCGTCACAGTGGATCTGAGAGCTATGGTTTGTTAAACATTAATTTTACCAAACAATAAGGAAATATGTATGCAAGCATGTAATAAGCATTTCATTACAGTGATAAAATTTAAGTCCCTGGGTGTTGATAGTTTAATGACAATATTTGTTAGTTAAAAATCCATGTGGTCTAAAGACACACAGCTGCAGTCTGATGTCATCAGTGAGTGTTGCAGTCAACAATAGTTCTTTGATCGACCTCTGTCTATCTGCAGGCATTTCCTTTAAGAGTCTGTCTTGGAAGGAGATACCTGTTTAATTCCTCTGTCTCAATACAGCTCTTAATTGTAAAAGAAAATCAGCATCTATTAGCTGTTAAAAATTAAAACCACATTTAATAAGTTTATGTTTGAGCTGGATTACCTTTCGCTGTAACAAGTGTTTCGTACGTGGTGTTAAGACTATATTTAAAGCCAGCGAAGTACTTTACTATGCAGTTTAATGCTCCTGAATGTCAATTGCTAGATCACTGCAGCTCCTGTTATGCTAAACTTTTCAGCACTAAAGAAGCATAAAAAATACTTCTGTACGAGGTCACAAAGAGACCTTGTGAAATAACACAACCCATTTAGCCGACAATTGTCCTTTAAAGCACCGACGCATTTATCTCAGTCAAATGAAATCACAGCGTAAAGAACAAGTAAACTGTCTAGAGACGAGAGCAGAAAGCACAAGGATATAAGTAGTAGTGACCGCCCTTGATCTACGCGTGTAGGAAGGAGGCTGTGCTTGCGTGCCGCCCCTCGCTCAGACGTTTTGTGCATGAGGATTTCAAGGACGAAGAGACGCGGTCAGCTCCAGCACAACAGAACACCGACAGTTCAGAGTCGAAACAAGATAACCTGTTTACACTGATTTGCAATGAGTATAAAATGTAGCAAATTTGGGAAATAATCATCATAGAAAATGAGCTCTCAGCTTTTTAGTTAAAATCACAATTTTGTGACTTTAACTCAAATGACGTATTCATTCCTTGCTTCCCAGAAAACCAGGTAATTTAGACTTGCTACACAACAGCACAAAATATTCATTCATATGATTCTATAATTCAACAGGTTATTGCTCAATGAATGAAGCTGCCATGCAGGATTGACCACTGAGGCTACATAGTGCTGTTAATGAGTAAAATCGAATCAAATCTTTTATACGTGAAACCTTTAATGTAATTCCATTACTTTTAAAAACAAGTATTTCCCTCACTAACAAAATGAACTTTATTAATTCTTGAAACCAAGAATGCCCATCTTTAATAGCATGCAAACAGCCATCAGAGCAACGCTGTCTTTGACTTTAAAAACAACCCTATATTCAGGTTCTAAAAAAATTGTCTTGTGTCATCAAAATGCTGTTAGTAATTTGGCATGTCAGAGATGTTAAAAACACATGCGTGGATATTTCTCAAGGTGAGACATGCATAACTCAAATGGCTCTCTAATTCTTCCCCTGAACCTGTCCCAAGCTTTCCATGTGTTGGAGATTTTCCTACAATCACTGTTACAGTGTTCCATGCGTCTCATGTTTGTAGCTGAACCAGCTCCCCTCAGTTTCTGTAGTCGCTGGAAAGGCGCAGGGCCGACTGCACAATTCTGCCAATCAAGTGTATTACCTGTCTAATTAATAGTGTTACTTGGACTAAACACTGCCTTTTTCCTCAGTCACTGTATATTGCAGTTTGACACAGTGGTAAATTGTGTGACAATAACTAATTATTCAGTCACCACAGAGGCTGCACTGAAGTGACTGTAGCCTCATGGTTATAGAACAGAAGGTTGTGTGTTTATTTGAAATAACTACCCGAATTGTCAAGCTAATCTATTTGAGTCAGAAGCAGCAGTTATTGCCATTTATTTGTATGTGAATGTCAATGTAAGATCAAAACATCCTCCTTCCAAAATCTTTACCACTGTAATTACCACTACAATGTATCTTAGTCCTCGTCTTGTTTTCACTACACACAAAAATAAGACTTGGCTATCTCCTGTGTTCATTATTTTGCATTTACTTTCTATTTGTCGCTCTCTCACAAACACAGAAAACAACTGCATCTCAAAAAATAGGGTCATTTCAAGGGTCACACCTAAATCATATATTAGAAGAAAATAAAATCCCTGTTTAACTGGGATGCCACTGGAAGAAGGTCTTATCGGTCTTCAAATAAACAGACACCTTAGACTTATAAGGACATGGTGTACTGAAGACTAATTCTGGCTTTGAATACATATTGCCAATAACATCAATTGTAAAAATAGGTAGAACATATTAACACACATACACACACAGTCTATTGGTTAAACTGTGTATAAAGCAATCAATATTGTTCTTATACAGGGTTTACCAACATACAAAGCACGGAACCATTTAAATTGGTACAGTTATCTCATTGCTGGTTAAGTTGACAGATTTGGAAACTGGTTTTGGGTCTGGATAGAATTCTTTTGTGTCTCTCTTCACAGAAACCGCACAAATTCTAGACCTCATCCGAAACACAGAGCTAAAAAAGGTATAATTTAATCTTCAATAACAAAATAACATTTCAGTTCTGTTAAAATATACATGGAAAAACTGTGGATATATTAGGAAACTAACTATTTTTGTACAAAAAGTACAGCATTGTTATTGTAATTGAGAATAATCAGCATGATCTCCACAAGTACAAACTTATGAGAAAGGCTTACATGGAATAACAAAAAATATTTCTTTTATACAGTGGGACATCTTTCGCTTTGGAAAGACTCGGGATGAAAAAAAAAAGCAAAATCACATCCTTAATAAAATAAAATGTACTTATTTCTTAGAAATCAGTATTGCACATCTAACTAAACTGGATCTACTGCATGGGTGCTAATTGCTTTAAGTGAACCGCGACTATTTCTTTAACATACTGACACTAGCGGCTCACAAAACACGATTTATACCAATTAATTGTTCTGTATCCAGTAGAAAGAACCATTTTAAAATGAGTTCTACATCACAGGTTGCGACCACCTAAACACAATTATATTCCTAAAATGCATGACACCCTAAAAATCAAGATACCAAATACAGAAATCAAAACTAGCCGTTCGTTTTATTCAATACCAACTTTTTCAGCCTTTTCCTCAGGTCTCACTTCTGAAATAACTTTCATTCTTACATAACACAAAACCCTCTGCAGATCTGATCCTTACGCTGGTTTATCATAGAAGCTTTTAGAAAATGACTAAGAGTTTAATGACTGATGGATATGAATTATGCATAATCTCTCAGTAAAGCACTGTTTTTCCACATTTCCTCTCTTTTCAATCCCTACCATGCCGACAAGCCTTCCCTACACTTAAAACGCCACATTCTCATAGACTGTAATAACCATTATTATTTCAAATAAATATAAACGAAGGCAACGTTCTCTTGTTGCAACAAAATATTCCATCCCTATTTAAGGAACCATATAGTTCAGTCCGTTTAATGAAATTTTAGGTATTTTTCTTTTTTCTTGTAAAAATAAAATACCTTAAATGACCTGAAATAAAAAAACGAGAACAAAAGGAACAAATATAAAAGGTTTTCTGTCTTTGAAAAAAAGAGGAAAAATATGACAAATAGGTGTAAAATTGCAAAACGAGGATGGGGGAGGATAAACTGAAAGTGGAGGAGAATAGGAGCTGTTGTGGTCTGGGGCTCCATCGCGCATCGTCAGAAGTATCATGTAAAAAGCTGGACTCATGGTCGATGCCCTCCATCTTTCTCCATGCGTTTAGCATCTTCTCGACCCCAACAAAGGTGAGGCTTTACAAGCGTTAGTGCCTCACTTTCACTTGTTAATGAGCAGCCCGCCCACCCAGCGGAGTTTGCAGGCAAACCACCGTCTGAGGGGACAAAAGTATTCGTAATGGAACTGCTCAAATTCGGGGGTCTGGCGGATATCACGTAAAAATGCAATATCAAGGTCGGACTCTGTGAGGATGATGAGGAGGAGGAGCAAGACAAAGAGGAGTCCAATGGTCACAAGGAGCAGACGAAGTACACTTAAAACAAACTTGTTCACCTGTTCCGCCTCACTGAGCGCGGCCTCTCCGCCTGCACTCTGCGCGGAGCTCGCCGCCCTAATGTCCGCGCCTAACTCGGCCAGATCGCCGGAGGTGGGCGTTCCTGCCTCTGACTCTTTCTCCTCCTCTATGCTGCAGGGGGCGCCGTTGATCTGACGGGAGGCGGCCAGATCCAAGCTGTGATCTGCCACCGGCGTGGGCAGCATGCTGTCGGAAGGACTGTAGGTCTCGTCCGAGATGACTGTCAACCCGTCGCCGGAGTCCGCCGCCTGGCTACGGGAACGTGGCATGAAGGAGTCGCCATGAGACACGGAGCGCACAGGAGTCGAGTGAGCGCTATCCCGCAGGGATTCCAAACCTGGAAGAGAAAGAGGCAAAGTAAAAATAAAGCGAAGCGAAGCGTAATTTAAAGCTTAAATTGTTCAGCCAAAAATCAATAGTTCAGTTCTATGCTGTTACTTGCTTTTGTGAAACACAAAATAGCTCTTTTCCATGAAACTAAATTGGCTGGTAATTTATAGTGCCCCAAAGTTAACCAAAATTACCATTACAGTGTTTCATACAATTCATGCACTAGATTGTAACAAAATAAAGTATATATTCGTATTAACTGATTAACTTTCCATCTGTCAAAACGTTCCAAATCTTTCCAATGTCAAATACCACAGGTTATAACATCATGATGTCAGATCTATGGCACCTGCTTCAGAGTTGCTGTTTTGTTGCATGAAATAAAAGCAATAAAGACAAGGTTAAAAAAGCATGAGGGTGACTAAACCATGACAATTCTTTCATCTATTTTTGGAGCTGAACTATTCTCTTGAAGTCATTTCTGTGTGCCTGAACTGGTGAATATCTTCCATGGAAAATATCACAGGGTGACAGCTGCAGGAGGAAACCCAATCACAGACACCCAATCACAGGCCCAGAGTGATGTCATACTCGGTGCACTACAGACGTGAGTGCTAATGTGAAAAGACATTTCCCAGCTTGTTTGCTCTGATAAACACTGTACTTTGTGACAGCAATGGGAATCACACATATTAACAGGCATAGAGCCAACTGGCTGAGGTGTTGTAACAATTAGCATGCGATAAATTATAAGGACCGGCCGCGCTACGCAACACGCATGCGCCGTACGCACACAGCCGTCGTACTTTTATTCCTAATACTATTATTCCCACTTTCTACCCCTCCAACTTCCAACAAAGTCAAGTTCCGCTCTACATTTTTTTTCTTTTCATTCACAAATGTAAAAAAAGAGAATATAAAAATAGTCAAAAGAAGACATGAATGCGCTTAGATGTGCAAAACTACACAAAGCAGAAATCTCATTTCAAAGACCAACTCAGGTTTTACTTGCAACATAAGCAAGTCGCTGCTTATAAAAGATGGTCAACCATTTGTATTTACCTTTATGTCTGTGTTAATAATGCATGAAATCTGCTCTGCTTTTAACCCGTGTTACACTTTTAGGCACAAACGACCTGCATAAATAACACACAATATTCATGTACTTCAAAATACTTAAGCACACTTTAAATGTTCACAATTCAGGCTGTTAAAGTGTGTGAATCCTTGTGTGAACGGTATTTAGTCATCTTCATTAGCACCAATAACTTACAGGTTTCATACAGAGACTTTTTAGACTAAAGTTTGGAGACATTTTAGATCATTTCTCTTTACAAAATATTAATTTCATTGACATCTGGTGTTTTCTGAGTGAGGAACACACTGCGGTCCGCAATGGCGTGTTAATAAAACTGATGCCAATATGCACAAAATAACACGCAATTCTGCAAGTGCTTCAAAATCAGAAATTGGATTTCTGCAGGTGCTTTTAACGCAAAGATTCTGCTACTTCAGAATAAGTGTTTTTTAACC
>JAZGTJ010002126.1:30853-45525 GCA_036877575.1 Botia almorhae
TATAAACTGATTTCAACAAAAACATTTGGCTCTCTGACAACTACAAACCACAGGATAGCACAAACGTTTTTGAACGTTTATTTCAAGTTTGAATTTTCCATGGCACCAGTTACAAGGGACTATCAGTGAAACAATTTTCTAAACCACTTTGCATGGAAGGTTTCCTACAGTACAAAGATGATTTCGGAATGAATCTGACTTAACAGGAACTGCATTTGGCACATAAATCTTGTATATATTTAAATATTCATATATTTAGAAACTAAATAGCAACCTTCAGTCCCAAACAGAATAAATGCAGATTACAGAACACGCCCACAGACGCATCTATGCATAAACAAATGCGCATGTATACACACAGCGGTCGAGGGGACTGTGAGCTGCAAAGGGACAGAAGCACAGGACAGTCAATGAAGCGCGTAGTCGACTCAGATCAGTGGAGACAAAGCGTCACAGTGGATCTGAGAGCTGGGGTTTGAGTTAAGTTAGATTTCATCAAAAAATTAGGGAACGTGTATGCAAGCATGTGATAAGCAATTCATACCAGTGATAAAATTCATGAAATTCTGAGACAATATTTGTGTTATAAATCCAGGTGAATAAAGAGGTCACACAGCTGCAGTCTGTTTTCACTGAGTCACAGCCAGCACAAGTAGCTGTAGTTTAACCAGTGTCTGTCATCTGCAGGCATCTCCTTTATGAACTTGTCTTGGAATGAGATGCCCGTTTAATTTATCAGTTTGTCTTTATTGTAAATAACAGCATCTATCACCCACACTACCAAGTGCACCAGCATTAAAACCGCCATGTTTACAGGATTACATTTGAGCTGGATCACACGTCCTGTTAAGACTATTTTAAGCCAGTGAAGTACTTTTATATGCAGTTTAATACTCCTGAATGTCAACTGAAAGATCACTGCAGCTCCTGTTATGCTAAACGTTTCGTCACTGAAGAAGCATAAGAAAATACTTCTATACAAAAGTCAAAAAGAGACCTTGTGAAATAACACAACCCAGTTCGCCAACAATTGTCCTTTTTAAAGGCCGATGCATTCATCTGTCAAATAGAATCATAGCGTAAAGTACAAGTAAACTGTCTAGAGACAACAGTAGGAGCACAAGGACATAAGTAGTAGTGATTGCCCTTGATCTACAAGTGTAGGAAGAAGGAGCCTGTGCTTGCTTGACGCTTCTCGCTCAGACATTTTGTGCATGAGGAGTTTAAGGACGAAGAAAAGCGGTCGGCTCCAGCACAACAGAACACTGACAGCTTAGAGTCAAAACAGGATAACCACTGATGACAGTGAGTATAAAATGTAGCGAATTTTGGAAAGTAATTATCATATAAAATGCTGCTTTCAGCCTTTTTAGTTAAAATCACAATTTTGTGGCTTTACCGCAAATTAAACGTATTCATTCCTCGTGCCTTAGAAAACATCAGGTAATTGGACTTGCTACAGCACAAATACCAGCAAAAAAGATTGTCCATCCATACGATTCTATAATTCAGTTTTATTGCTTGATGAATGATGCTGCCATGCAGGACTGACCGCTGAGGCTACATAATGCTGTTAATGAGTAAAATCGAATCACATCTTTTATATGCGAAAATCTTTACTGGCATTGCATTGCTCCAGAAAACAAGTATTTTCCCGCTTTAATAAAGTGAGCTTTATTGATTCTTTGAACCAATAATACCCATCCTCAATGCCATGCAAGTAGCCTTCAGAGCAACGCAGGCTTGTGAAGCAACTGTTAAGACCCTATATTCAGGTTCTACATAATTTATAAATGGACTTGCGTCATCAAAATGCTGTCAGTTGTTTGGCACATCAGAGATGTTAAAAACGCATGCATGGATATTTCTCAAGGTAAGGGACATGCATAACTCAAATGGCTCTCTTAATTCTTCCCCTAAACTACACCTGACCCAAGTTGTTCATGTGTTGGAGATTTTATACAGTCACGGCTACAGTGTTCCATGCATCTCATCTTTGTTGTAGCTAAACCAGTTACTAATCAATCAGTCACCATAGCACCATAGATGCTGCACTGAAATGACTGTGGCCTCATGCTTAACGAAACAGAAGGTTGCGTGTTCGTTTAAAATGACCAGATTTGTCAAGCTAATGTGCGAGTCAGAAGCAGCAGTTATTTATTTTTATGTGAATGCCAATGTAAGGTCAAAAACATCCTCCTTCCAAAATCTTTACTATGGTATTAATCACTACAATGTCTCTCAGTCCTGGTCTCGTTTTTGCTACACACAAAATTAGGACTTTACAGTCTCATCTTCTGTGTATATTGTTTTGCATTTACTGTCTATTTGTCACTCAAACACATACGCACACCAAATTACATCCATAGCATTTCAAAGGGTCAGACATCAATCATGTATTGAGAGAGAATGAAATCCCTGTTTAACTGGGATGCCACTGGAAGAAAACCTCTTCTGTCTTTAAATAAATAGACACCTTAGATCTGGTGTACTAAAGACTAATTCTGGCCTTGAGTACATATTGCCAATAACATCCATTGTAAAAATAGGAGCACATACAAACATATGCACACAGTCTTTTGGTTAAACTGTGTATAAAGCAATCAATATTTTTATATACATATACAGAGCTTTACCAATATACAAAGCACAGGAACATTTAAGTTGATATGGTTATCTCATTGCTGGTTGACAGATTTGAAAAGTGGTTTTGGGTCTGGATAAAAATCTTTCTTGCGTCTCTCTTCACAGAAACGCCATAAACTCTAGACCTCGTCTGAAACACAGAGCTAAAAAAGGTATAATTTAATCTTCAATAACAAAATAACATTTCAGTTCTGTTAAAATATACATGGAAAAACTGTCGATATATATTAGGAAACTAACTACTTTTGTACAAAAAGTACAGCATTGTTATTGTAATTGAGAATAATCATAGCATGATATCCACAAAGTACAAACTTAAGAGCAAGGCTTACATGGAATAAAAAAAATATTTTTTTTATACAGTGGGACCATCTTTCTATTTAGAAAGACTCAATGAAAAAATGATGAAAAAACAAAGCAAAATCATGTGCTCAATAAAAATAATGATGTACTCATTTCTTAGAACAGTATTGCACTAAACATCTAAATAAACCGGATCTACTATATGGGTGCTAATTGCTTTAAGTCAACCATGAATATTTCTTTAACAGGTCACATGACAAAACACAATTTATACCAATTAATTGTTCTGTATCCAATAGAAAGAACCTTTTAAAAATGAGTTCTACTTCACAGGTTGCTACCGCCTAAACACAATTATATTCTTGAAACATGTGACACCCTAAAAATCAAGCCACCAAATACAGAAATCAAAGGTAGCCATCAGTTCTGTTCAATAACATCTTTTCCAAGTCTCACTTCTGAAATAACTTGCATTCTTACATGACATAGAGCCCCCTGAAGATCTGATCATTACTGTAGCCAATTATAGAAGCCTTTAGAAAATTACTGAGTTTAATGACTGATGGATATGAATTATGCATAATCTCTCAGGAAAGCATTGCTTTTTCACATTTCCTCTTCCAATCCTACCATATTGTTCCAACAAGATCCTCTATACACTTAAATCACCACATTCTTACACACTTTAATAATCATTATTTACTTAAAATAAATATAAATGAAGGCAACGTTCTCTTGTTGCAACAAAGCATTTTAACCATATAATTCAGTCAGTTTAATTACATTTTATGTATTTTTCTTTTTCTTGTAAAAATAAAATAACTTAAAAGACCTTAAATTAAAAAAAATGAAAATAAAAAATGATAAAGGTTTTCTGTCTTTCAAAAAATAGGGGAAAAGGACAAGGAGGATGGGGAGAATAAACTGAAAGTGGAGGAGAACAGGTGCTGTTGTGGTCTGGAGCTCCACCGCGCATCAGCAGAAGGATCATGAAAAAGCTGGACTCATGGGCGACACGGGTCGATGCCCTCCATCTCTCCACGTATTTAGCGTCTTCTCGACCCCAACAAGGGTGAGGCTTTACGGGCGCTAGTGCCTCACTTTCACTTGTTAATGAGCAGCCCGCCCACCCAGCGGAGCTTGCAGGCAAACCACCGTCTGAGGGGACAAAAGTATTCGTAATGGAACTGCTCAAATTCGGGGGTCTGGCGGATATCACGTAAAAATGCAATATCAAGGTCGGACTCTGTGAGGATGATGAGGAGGAGGAGCAAGACAAAGAGGAGTCCAATGGTCACAAGGAGCAGACGAAGTACACTTAAAACAAACTTATTCACCTGTTCCGCTTCGGTGAGCGCGGCCTCCCCACCTGCGCTCTGCGCGGGGCCTGCCGCCCTACTTTCCGCGCCTAACTCGGCCATGTCGCCGGCGGAGGGCGTCCCTGCCTCTGACTCTTTCTCCTCCTCTATGCTGCAAGGGGCGCCGTTGATCTGACGGGAGGCGGCCAGCTCCAGGTTGTGCTCCGCCACCGGCGTGGGCAGCACGCTGTCGGAGGGACTGTAGGTCTCGTCCGAGATTACTGCCAACCCGTCGCTGGAGTCCGTCGCCTGGCTACGGGAACGTGGTATGAAGGAGTCGCCGTGAGACACGGAGCGCACAGGAGTGGAGTGAGCGCTATCTCGCAGCGATTCCAAGCCTGGACAGCAGGAAAAAATAAAGTAAAATAATTTAAAGATTTTAGAGATTTAAGATTTAAAGAAACATTAATTTAAAGATTTAAGAAACAGTTCAGCCAAAAATGACAAATGGCATTTTTTTCAAACGAATTTTGTTCATATATTTAACCCTTGCGAAAGCAAAACAAAAAGAAAACACAAAAGATCTCTTTTCCATACAATGTAGAAATACTTTTAAGATACTTTTAAGTGTCCTAAACTTAACTTTTTTTAACCTACTTTCATTGTAACAAATAAATGTAAGAAAATATGTAAATATTAATTGATTATCTTTTTAAGTTTGGAAATGAACTACAAAAGTCATGTGGACTACATAAATCAAATCAAATGCCATTGGTTATAGCATCGTAATGTCAGATCTGTGGCATCTGTTTCAGTTGCTTTTTTTGTTGCATGAAATAAAAGCAATAAAGTCAAGGTTGGAAAGGCATGAGGGTGCCTAAGCGACGACAATTTTTTATTATTGTCTATTTCTGGAGATGAACTATTCTTTTAAAGTAATTTCCCTGTGCCGAACAGGTGAATATCCTCAAGGGAAAATATCAGCAGGTGACAGTTGCAGGAGGAAACCCAATCACAGACACTGACTCACAGGCCCAAGAGCACAGCAGACCTGAGCACTAATGTGAAAAGACATTTCCCAGCTTCTTTGCTGTGAACACTGTACTTTGTGACAGCAAGCCCCCACAGGTCTCACCATTAAAGCAATGAGAATCACACATATTAACAGGCATAGAGCCAACTTGCTAAGGCGTTGTAACAATTAGTATACAATTCAATTATAAAGACTTCGCTACATAACATGCGTTGTGCTGTATCCATGCAGCTGTCGTACTGTTATTATTTGCTTTTATTCTGTACAAAGCAGGATCCTGGACACAACTGTAAAATGTTTAGTCAAAATATACAATTTTTATTTTTTGTGGAATTGTTTTTTAATTCATGTGCCCTCGTAATTTTGGTCACAAACATAAACCTTCACTCCTTGAAACGATATCGCTTTATGATGTGTCTCGACACGAAGGCTAAACAAAATATACTGTGTAATGGCCAGGCACTTTCTACCCCTCTCTGCCCTACATTTTTTAATCCCAGAAGCCTTTTACTTGGATTTGAAGGATATATTTTCCCAGCTGTTTTTGGCTGACTTTGAACATTCAGGTAAATTTAAATTAAAACTGGACAAGAAAATTTTAGTTCACAAGTTACATTATATACGGAAGCTATCTCAGGAAATTCATGTTGTTTATCTGTTCTGAAACATAATAGCTCAAACATCATCATGTTAAGAGGATTTGCCACAATGAAAGGCTACAAAGTAAATCCTGTCAAAAAAAAATACATGTGCTTAAATTTTTGTATTTCCTTTTCCTGCAGGAGCCCAAAGTCATCTCAGCAGAGAAAGACGAGCTTTTGCTGTGCAGTAGATTCCTGAGCATGTCGTTGCTGATGTTACATCTCTATTCTGATGTAAAGGAGATCAGGATTTCATCTCTCCAAGAGTGACATTTTACTGCTCAAAAGCTTTACATTCACAATTCCTTTAAAAAGAAAAATAGCAGAAGACATGAAAGCACTTTTGCTAAGATGTGCAAAACTACGGAAAGCAGAAATCTTCTTTCAAAGGCCAACTCAAGTTTTACTTGCAAAATAAACAAGTGACTTCTGAAAAAGACTGTCAACCTTTTGTATTTACCTGTATGTGTACATTAATTGTGTATAAAATCTGCTCTGCTCCGAGTTACACTTTGTGTGTGCTGTAATTTAATAGCACATAATATTAAAATATTAAAACCTGCTTTAATAGCACATAATATTTCTTTACTTTAAAATACTGAAAGCACACTTTAAACTATCACAGTCCAGGCTGTGTGTGTGAATCATTTTCAACAGTATTTAATCATCTTGATTAGCAGCAATAACTGAACAGGTTTTTATATAATGGAGCTGCTAAACAAACCTTTCAGACACAAGATTGTACAAGATTTTAACACAACTCCTTACACAACACAATTTTTTTGATGATCTGATGATCTTTGAGTGAGAAGCTCAATGTAGTCCATGCAATGACATGTCAGTAAAACTGATGCCAGTATGCATAAAATAACATGCATTTCTGCAGGTTCTGAAAAGTATGACATTTCTGCAGGTGCTTTTAACCCAGTGCTTGTTTAATATGGTGTCGTTTTATGTTGCCCTGTTGCCAGGTTCTTCAGAAACACTATTTTATACCTACACTGTAGGTATACAATAACTACATGTACACTGTAGATTGAAGCACACTCATATCTTTATAAATGCCTCTATTATTTTGATCTGTGTGTATGAAGAAGCTTTTTCTGAGAAGATTTGATTTTATTCTCACCAAACTTTTGTGTGCCTTTCTAAAATACACCCAGATCAGACAAAACATCCAGTTTTTCAGACATCCTTTTTTAGTTTTAACAATATTGCATGGTTATAAGAACTTTATTTAAACATTTTGAAATTCTTTAAAAAATGTTATAATGTTCCACTAAAAAGTTCCGATAATGTTTCTCATATGATATCTAATTTTTGATTACTTTGAGAGAAGTTTTAGAAAACATTAGCCAACGTTCTGAGAATGTTTCCTGTTAGCTGGAGGCAAGTTTGCCGAATATACCGATTTTGGAATGGTAATAAATCAACGGCAATAAAATTATATTACAGTAACCCAAATACTTCATACACAATTGGTGCTTGACAGAACAGCTTTAAACTGCGTTTTGCACTGACTTTGAAAACAAATGACAGCAGCACAAGTTATTTCATTACCTGCCTGTTTCTATTCTAACACACCAAATCCAATTTTATCAGAACAAGGTAGAAACAAAATAACTTTCTGAAACAGACTTACAGTTAAACCTAATAACCCCAAAACAACCTAATAAGCAAAACACAAACATTCATTGCCTTCTATCTCAGACCAAAAAGTAAATAAAAACATTTTCAAGTCAACCTATTACATTAAGTGATGTACATTACGACATGCACAGTTAGGTTGTGCCACTGTTAGCCTCAATGGTCAGTGATGTAAAACTATATATAAATGCTATATTTCAAATCCAGGCTGTATGAAGCATGCAGCCCATCTGGTTCATGCAGATACACCAGACAAACAAACACACAGACCTTACCAAAAGGTGTGCTGGCCATTGCATAAGGTGTTGAAGTCATGGGTAACGGTGATTCCCGTAGCTGGTCCTGCTGCCCCATGAGAACCGGGTAGAGGGGCAGCACACCAAGAGCCTTGCCTAACATACGAGGCCCCAAACTCAGCACCCGAACCTTTACATCCCGGTAACAGTGGTTGATCATGCGCAGGTGAACGTTCACCCGTGTGGTGATGCGGATTAGACACTTCACCATGTTTGGCTCTGACAAGCCCTCAGCTGGCAAAGCTCCTCAGAGAACGTATGACCAATTACAATCCCTGTTACCAGTGCCCTGTTTTTACCATGGGATGCTGGGTAAAGGCTTGGTTGTGCTGGCAAATATGTGCCACACAGAAGAAAAGATACCCAAAGTAGCGACAACGTGTGCCTCAGGCAAACTGGTGTTGCCTCCCAACTCCTCCCTCCCTCAACCAGTGACTTAAATGGAGAAGAAGACCTTGTCTATTTTCAGAGGGAGGTATTAATACTCCTTCAAGAAACACAGTCAGCACATGTAGGATAGCTGAGTTTAATGTGGATGGTTCAGAGAGCTGGGGAGGATAGAGGAATATCCAAAGATTATCTTGAGCTCCAGATTATAGTTACAGACTTTCTTTTTGTGGAACAGAAAAGAGGAAAATTGGACTGTTTTTCATGAATGTCACAGTGAATACATTTCTGTTTGTTACACAATGATATCGTTTTGTAAGTCATATAAAGCTTTGGACATTTTTATGATATTGTCATGGTACTTTTGCTTTAATTTTTGAAGCTCAAAAGCTATAGTCTCGTTCATTGTATATGCATGGTAAAACAGTGACCAACCAGCAACCAAATTTCTCCTTTGGAGGTTTGACAGAAAAAGGTGGACCACTGAAGGTTGTGTAAATGATGACAGAAATCCCCTTAAGAGTGGCCATTGTTCTGTTCTGATGCTAGTGTTTTAGCTAAGCTCAGTGGATTGGAAACAAAATAAAATGAGAGGGTGGGCAAAGGGACATCAGTTACCCAGGGTGGGTGGGCACAGGGTGGCACAGCTGGTGCCAAAGTGCACTATATATAACAGACTGTACTTAGGGCAGTATATATAACAGACTGTACACAGGGCAGTATATATAACAGACTGTACACAGGGCAGTATATATTACTAACTGTACAAAGCTGGCACCGAAATAGAGTGAGCTGACTGACAGGGACATCTGCAGACCCAGTCACTTAAATAAGGACCGGCTAGCCTCAAATGACTGCCCGCGCTTAATGTGTTTGTGTGTGTGTACAAATCAATTAACAAAGCAAAATACAGCAAAGTACTGACATATAATAGCTGTAATTTACTTTAATATGTCTTTATAGCATTAATTTCCATCTTTTTATTAGTATTTATTATAAGTTGGCTTTTTCCCACAATACTTTTGATGATATTACGAACCGTTCAGTGCTTGACTTTAAAAGTTATGGTTATGGTTTTTGGCTTGCAGTATTTCATTGATTTCAGTGTACAGAGCTAAACTCAGGTTAATGGCTTGAACTGGACCCTCACCTTCCATGATGGATATGTGCACAGCTCTCCGGCGGGTTCGAGGTACGCTGCTCAGCCGCGGACCGTGAGTTATGGATGGACAGCTTCTGCTGGGCACCAGGCCAGCCCTGTGACCACATACACACAGTAAGGACTGTAATTGCAGGGAAGCGTCAGGCACACATATAAAACAGACGCGTGTCTCAAGATTATTTTGTTAGCAGAGGCCAGCGTACCTGTGTATTTCTGGAGGTTCCCTTTTAATCTTTGCACTCTGCTCCATTACCTCTTTGGCTACTCTTCCACTGAAATGAAACACAAGCAGATTTAGGATTCACAATGTTGAAAAACGAATAAAAGGCCAGTTTTCTTTTTATTGAAGTTGCATTCAAAATCCACTTGGCTCAGAAATGGGTGTGGCATTTCTGCCCTAAACTCCACCCACTTTACATGCCTAAGGTGCTTTTGTCACCTGAAACAACAAAAACAGCTTCCTTTATCAAAATAAACCACACAAAATAACTGAACAGTTTATGATTTAATGACAAACACTTCCAGCCAGGTTTAAGTCCTCTGGCAGTTTCGATGAGAACTGTGGACCCCTGCAACAATGACTGATGGTGACCACTGCAGCTTGAGTCCATGAAGCTCAGGAATTAAGTTAACCTTATTGAGTTCTCTCTCTTAACTCAATCTCTGTCTCTCAGTCCGTGACTGAAACACTTCCCTTTCAACTAAAGCTCTCCCCCAATGGACTCCATGGAATTGTGTCTGTCTCATGCACAGGAGGGAGAAAATAACTGTTATCAATGTTCTAATTAGGGGTTTAAGTCTGTAAGCTCACCATAATAATTGATTTAATTAACTGTTTGCTTAATTGTCCCGATGGCTCCATTACAATTGCCATTATTAAGTAAATACTTGTGTCTGAAAAGTGGCCTGTGTGAACAGTAAAATCTGCAACAGGTTTTGGTGCATTGGCTCCAAATCAGCCACCTCTATGCGACCGTGAGAAAAGTAGGTTGTTTTGAGAGCAAGGGCCCTTTCCCTCTGTGAGAGGCCCCTAGGGCAGTCACAGTCCATCTGCATTGACCCACACTGTGCCTGTCTGTCCACACTCACCTGTAGCGAAAACGACTCCCCTTGAAGAACAAGTTGCTGCTGGATACCGTCCGAACCTGGCTTGACTTCTCTAGCCTGAGGAGAGATAGAAAGGGACAGTTTACTTACAAATAACCTCACAATGTGCACGAGAAATATGTTTAGATTTATTTGTATGTAATTCCTATAAAAATTTCCCTATTCCAAATCACTTTGTTCTGGACAAAGGAGATGGTTTCTCATTTAACAAGAAAGAAAGACAATATGTCTGCTATGAAATACATGATACCTTTCAAGGTTCTTTTGTAAACATACGGTCACCAAATAAAGTCTGCATTTAAGATTAGGGTTATATGACTGTGCATGACACTATAGTTATTTGATATATAAACCTTAATGTGTTGAATTGTATTGTGCTCTTGTGATATACATTTACTGTCATACTACCCACCCCTTATGACGCCATACTGCCCACTCCTAATGACATCATACTCCCCACTACTAATGACATCATACTGCCCACTCCTAATGACATCACAATACTGCCTACCTTTAAGTACATTATGCTAATGTAAGTTTCGTCTCTGTAGCTATAGGCTCTTTCTATCAAATTCCTGTAATGACTTAAACCACAGGCAGAGCTGCAGTGTTCTGCCTCAGACAGCCTCTGGAGATCATTTTATTCAGGCTTTTCATCACCAGGTGTGGAATGTCCTTTCCCAAACACAGCCTTTATGTGAAACACAAAACCTACTTTTCAATTATCATCTGCCTTCACCTGCCATAACCGTTCCAATTTCTGTGGGGCTTTAACTACAGATACACATTTCTCTTTGCCAATGGGGAATGAAATCAGACTTTGAATACAATGCAGATTCAGTTTTGCGAAGACCTCGCCAAATCAGTGATTACACCATCCGCTTCAAATCACTTCAGCTTTCTCACACCCTACGATGAGCTCCAAAGACGTCACCTCGATCAGCCAAAATCATTAATCACCAAACCAGACAAAGCTCAGCGGTGGCTACACAATGCTGTGAAACTGGGCTCTCCTTTAAGCAAGGCTGCTCATCCGTAACACTGCGGTCTGCATCGGGCTGCAGGTTTTTTAAATGCTCCCTGCTGAACAGGCAAGGACATGCACCATTTGCCGTGACTGAAATGGCCATCCCTCTGGAGCAGTCAGCCTCACTTCTGTCACTGCTCATGCAGTAAAGGTCACCTGTGACACATGGATCTTCCATCAGATGACCCTGGTGAGGGTAAAAGGTAGTGACGGTATCTAGACCGGGGTCCAGTACACAGGGACAGACATCCCCGGCGATCTGCATGTGCCTGATCCAGACACGGGTGTCGAAGCTACACTTGCAAATGTGTCTTGTGTTATTAGTGGCACAGCTATGAAAACATGCTTAGTTATCAGTGTTAAATATCACACTCTGTGGAAAATAAATGACATAGTGTTCACAATTTAGAAGAGGCAAAAAGGGACAAATTGTGCAGTTGACCTTTTGGAAGCATCCCAGTTTTCTAAGCAAGAAAGTAAGTCTGGAGGCCATAACTCATATCAAAGTAAGGGTGTGTATAAAAAAGCTTTGAAACTCACTTGTAAAAGGCTTGATTTTCAACACCGCATTTCCAAAGATGCTTGCAGGCCTCTGGGGTTGGTGCAAAGTACGTCAAAATGATCTTTTTGTCCTGTGCATAACAATAAGCCAAAAAAATTGTTCTGATACAGCATTGTCATTGAAGGGTTTGTATGTATGTGGTATATTGTAATTCTATTGGACCAATGCTTGCATAATGAATGATCTCACCTCCTTCTGATTTGCATATATATGAAATGTCTTTCCTTCAAACTTCAGTTTGGTCACTTCATTCCTGTTCAAGTTCAAGGACAAGATTTACAGAACAACACCAGTTGAACCGGGTTCATGAAATATTTTAGAAAACCACTAATAAATCAGTGTCGGCGGTATGATTGTTTTTCCGATAAATGTAACGTTTTCTCAAAAACAACTCATTTATCATGATTTGTCAACTGACAACTGTTAATATTTTTCTTCAAATTGACATTTTCAAATCAGTTTTATGTCCCTCTTCTTTCTCTCTGACTAGAAGACCACTTAAGTAGAAAGTGGCACATCTTACCCTCACACGCCCCAATCTGCTCTGTAGATCCATCCACAACAAAACTCACCAAAAAATGGACAGCACAATTCTTTTATATATTAAACTATTTTCTTTCTATGGACAGTCCTCACAGACTTGTTGTGGCTAGATGACTTTAAACATGCCCTCTGAATGGAGAGCTGCTGAGGGATAATTGGACACCTGTCAGCTCTAACAGCAGCAGATGGCCAGGCCCTTTTGGCCGGGAACATATAATACAATACAATAAAACCAGCCGTGACTTGTATACTTACAGCCCGTCTCTAGTCACCAATGACTCATTATTTTTAGCTTCCCAATGTATGTATACAGGTCTGTGTTTACACAACCCCTCTAAGACGTCAACAAAAGTTCAGTGAGGGAAAAGGCGAGAATTAGTCACTCACCATTTGAGAAAATGAACTCTTTTGTTCCCCTGAAGCACAACAAACCCGAATGGGGTGAAGGCAAGGAAAGCCGGGTTCCCAGACACATCCTGTAAGAAAACAGCGACAGAAGCACCACGTCACCTACATTATACAACAAGAAGAGCCTGAGTATAAAGACTTTGTATTTAACAACAGAACAGCTGTAATTATTATTGCTAGGATTTTTTTTCATTTTACATTGAGTGATAAATAGGGAGGGGGGTGAGATTTGTTCTTATAGTGTGAAAATTATATTGACAGTAAAGCAGCATAATGATATTTTTTTAAAATTCAATAGTAAACAATAGTGTCTAGATGGGAGCTGTAAACGGTTGTACTGTACTGTCTAACCTTGCATGGATGAGGATCCACACCGTATGTTTCAAGCATTTGCGCTTTCTGCAGGAACTTCAGTTCAGATGTCTCCGGAGTTTGACCTCTACAAAACAACACAAAAAACACCAACTGTGTGATTCAATGACAGAAGAATCACTTGGAACAGCAATCAATTACAAAATTGCCAGAGAAAATTCTCTAACAATCTGATACTGATCAGTTTCAAATTATTGAAACTGATCAATTACTGATCATTTCAAATGACTTATTATAAGCTAAATTTATAATAAATGACTGCCAATGCATTCTTAACTAACATCATAGCCTGAACAGAAAAGCCTTAATCTGTGGTTTTGTACATATCCAGGAGAGTGGAAAACATTTTTTAGAAAAGCATTTGCCCTGAAAACGAATGCCTATGTAAATGTAAATACGAAATGATTTGTCAAGATCTATTTTCAACACTTTACACTTGGACCAGAATGACTAGGGGTCACTGAACAAAAAGAAGAAAAATAAGCCTGACAGTTCAACCCCACCAGGAAACCTTGTCCCAATTCATGTTTTATTCAACACTGACCAGTCAACATCCAAGACCTTAATGTAACAAGACTGCTCGCCTTGTATTTCAACACAAATCAGAAAGAAAAGCAACCCTTAACATAGAGAAAGTGATGACACTCAGATTACAGGACTGACTTACTGGAACATTTTGGAAGATCTAAACTGGCAGCCTCCTCGCTCTACATTCCATACTTTCCATAATTAACATGATGTGGCTGCTCTCATCGTAGAACATGCTGACCACCAGAGGGCAGCAGTGGTCATACTCTAGTTTGGTGGCTCTTCAAGGTTCTTGACAAATGGCTGTATCTTTCAACATGTAGCAGTCAGAACACAGAGCTTAATCGGTTTACAACACAGGATGGACTAGGTGTTCGCCGACCATATGTAAATGATCCTACAGTTTAGTCTAAAGCAAAAAACCCTACGTTCAACTAATTAAAAGACTATTCAGTAAATTCATCACCAACCCCATGGTTGTTTGTCAGTTTGTCTGTGAGGCCATTCAGAGAGCTAATTGGACTTATGTATGGAGGTAGGCAAAAAACTGGCGTACTGCTGACCTATGGCTTTGTGCCACAGTGAAGTGACAAAGCAGGAGCTGAAATACAGTACTGAAAGCCAAGCTTTACAGTAATGACCTCAAATGACACAGTGTTGGAGTTTTGTTTTTTTGTGGATTTCTGTGTGTTAGTTTTAAAGCAACTTTAGA